>VDFB02270651.1:306164565-306376391 GCA_007258455.2 Sequoia sempervirens | reverse complement strand
AAGCACTCAAGAGTTAAGTACTCGAAGTCTTCACAAGGTCATCAAGATAGCTTTCAAGATCATTTCTAATGGATTCAAGGACAAAACTCTTCATCAATTGTTGCAACAATTCAAGATCCATCATCATAAAAAGGTTTTTATTACATTATTTGATGTTCATGCTTCATTATCTTATTTCATCATTTGGTTTAATTACCTAAAAGGGGTTTGACCAAGGCAAACCCCTATCCCCTAACAATCAACATTTTCTCTCTCTTTCTTTGTGTGATTGCAGAACTAGATGCTTTGAAGGATTGGAGATCATTGAAGAATAGGTTAAAAGATTTTTTTAGTGATTCCCTCATTTACAAATTCATCGTCATCACAAAAAATTACCTATAGGTCTGAAATCGGTAGCTTTAGATCTAGAAATCAAGAGGAATATGAAGAGTAGACATTAAAGACCAGATTTAAACCTTCAATTTTTAGAAAACCCTAAGTAGACTCATTCACCAAGATTGGCGAATGAGTCCCATTTTGGGTTAATTTTGAGATTTTTGTAGTTTCAGATACTTTTTTCCAAGAAACCTATTCCTATATAGAAACCCAGATCTGGGAGTGATTCACCTAGAATGGTGAATGAGTCCCACTAGGCCTAAAACTCAACAATTTTAGGATCCCAAGGCTCCATTCCATCTCTCTACAGATTCCAAGAGCACACTTTCACTTTTGTAGCTTTTTGTTTTGTCTCATGGTCATTTCTAGGTCATTCATTAAAGCATTGCATCAAACTAGGGTTTTGCATTTCATCCTTCATTGCATTGTCTTTCAAATTCTAAACTTGGTGGTGAACCTCTCTTGTAATCTAAAATAATATCCTAGGATACCTTATTGTTAGATCTCTCCATCCATTCTTTATTGGGTTGAGATCTCTAGGGTTATCCTTGAATGGGAAGCATAAAAGATTGTTGCCTTAGGTCCTAAACCCTAGTGGAGAAAAAATTCTATGTTCCACCATTTTTTTATTGTTCAAAATGGCATGTCAATTTTACCATCATTAATTAATTATGATTAGGTTTTACAACATCAATTTATTCTATTAGATAAGTGGGATGAGTAAACAATAAATTCAAGAACAACACAATCATTCTTATACCCCATTTATAGATTTTTGAGTCCTCTTAAGCATCTTCCTTGCCTTCCTTTTTCCTTTTATCTTCCTTAGTCTATTTGTTGCATCTAATATTCATATTTTTAAATAGTGATGAATACGTGAATAAATGATGATCCTAATCCTAATATATATATCAAAGAAAGATATGTTTCTCACAATGGGAAATAGAGATTTTCAGGTCATATAGAAAAGCTAATTTCTATTCGTGTATTCCTATACATATTTCACTTAGTGAATTTTACTTCCTCATTATAAAACTCTTAAGTTAATATATTCTCCATGGCATTTAATTTTTGTGTTATAGCATTATATTCATTCTACTTTACACATTATTGACTCATATCAATGCAAACAACATGACATTAGTAAAAAATGTTGAAACATTCTATCTTATAACCAAGGTTTTCATCCATGATATTAATGTATTAGCAAGTCAATTATTCGATACAATGGTGAATAAGTTGTTATTGCATTGTATTTACAAGATCCAACTAACCATATGCTTTCATCTTATTTGAATAATTTATAATCCCACAAATATAGTGAATTAACATAGTGACATGAAACATTTAATAAACATAGTTTAACACCATTGCATACATAAGAGGTTAGAGTTATTTTATGATAGGAACATTGTACTAGTATGAATAGATATGTAGAATTTTCATCTATTGCTTTCCCATTTGGTTTAGTAACATAAAATGATTTCTGGGATATAATTTCCACAACCCCCACCATAAAAAGGGTAAGGACATGTATGAGAGCCAAAATAAAAATTAAATGAAGAAGGAAGGATAATTTTTAAATGGTCTTAATGAATCAAATGGTGGTGAGTAATAAGGCATAGGAAATACAAATGAAATATATGGGATTCAATTGATATGATAAGTGGAAAAATTTTCCATGTAAAGTTGCAACCCTTTAAATTTAGAAATAATTCAAAATGAGGAAGGTAGATTCTAGTGGCTACAATAGAGATATCTCCAATATCATCCTTAGATGAGTACTTTACTTCATATTATCTTCCTTAACGAGTATTTAATTTTGAATCCTTCATGCTCCACTATTATTGGATTTTGTGAAATTGTTTATATTCTTTGCACATTTTTTTAGATTATTACATATATTTTCCTAACTCAATCACATAATTAGTATCTAATAAATATTTTTTTGTTATTTTTATGGTATCACTACTTTATGCAATTATATTGATGTATATCTAGTTAATTAATCTATCTATTTAGAATGAAAAATAATGGTACTTTTATTTTTATACATGATTGATGACTTGCATGATGTTAGGTTATTGAGTCCTTAGTACTAGAGGAATGAAATGATCATGATCTCTCTTAGGAGATAACCCTCATGGCATATCTTTGAAAATTATTGAATGATTATTATATTTTCTTATAGATCTAGTGGTGTAGAAGCCTTTGACTGATATGCTTCCAATGAAATAGTAGAACCACAAGCTCATCTACCCAATTTTTAAGTGTCTTTTGAAATTTGTGAGAACTTAATATCAATTGAGACCTTTCAATTAGTTTTCTTAGTTCTACTATCATTCCTTATGGTTGAAATTGAAGAATATTTCCTATAAATTCATCCCAATTAATGCCAATGTAGTAAGCCACTACGATGCAAGAGCATCACTTTGGTTTCTTTTTATGCTAGTTTTGATGTTAGGAGTATTTTTTGAGTCATTTTGGGTCTTAGGAGGTCCATTGGGTTCATGTAAAATGGTTTAGGTTGTTAAGTTGGCCTAGAAATTCAAATTTTGCTTTTCCCGCCAAAATGCAAATTTAAATTTTTGAGGTAATTTTTGGGTTGAGGAAGGTTGAGGTTTGTCCCTTAGCTATATTTTTGTTCGTGGAGTCCAATAAGGTATTAAAAAATCATGTAAGACCATGAAGGGTCTCTTTTCATGTTTTGTTTTCAATCCTAGGTTTGAAGTCTTGAAAAAATTCATACTTTACAAGTTTAAGTGCAAAAAGACATTAGGATACATTAGGTTTCTAAAGGAAAATCATGTATTTTCAAATTTTAACTATTTTTTATATTCATTCATCTTGAAACAATGAGAATACACTCTCCAAGAATCCGTGGGAGCATGATTTTCATGAAATACCCTTTTTTGTCAATTTTATGTTAATTTTCTATGATTACAATTTGAAATCATCATTGTACGACCCTATATGGAGCCAAGTTAGGATATATGAATGGATGGGATGATAAATAATTATTTTTTATAATTTAATGGAATTTATTTGGTTTGATTTAATGTTTTTTTGAGCAAGTTATGTGAAAAGTACTAGTACCAACAACCCTATTACAGACCTAGGGTTTCTAGCAAGCTTTTAAAAATTATATATTTTGTTTGCATGATTAGAAATTGATGAAACTTGGTGAAACCCTTCCTTAGGATATTTTACAAGTTCATACCAAAGGATAAGTCCTAATTCAATCGTTTGTGTGATTTATGAAGGCTTGTGTGTGTTCATTAGCCTTAAGACTGTCAAAAACCCTAGATTCTTGAGGGTTTAGTGAAAAAATAGATTGTTTTGCATTAACCAAACAAAATTCAGGTTTGATAAGACTCTTAGGAGTGTGTTGAAGTTTTTAGGAGTTGAAGAAAGAAAAGAGTGAGTGTTGATGCCATAAAAACCCAATTAGGACATTGTTAATGGTTAGAACACCTTGAGTAGATTCAATAGAACCTGAAAACACATTTTTCTTTGAAATTGTTTATCCATCTCCATAATTATTTGTATAAGAGCTAGTTAAGTCCAAGGAAACCAATACAAGGGTTAAAATAATTCAAAAGGAGATATGCCTCCAAGACTCAACGTTGTAGAAAGGGTGGTAGAAAGAATAGCCACACAGTTGGGAGAAGCCTTTGCTTGAGAAATGAGGGAGATGGGAGTTAGTTTGGATGAAAGACTCACTATAGTGGAAGCTAACCAAGGAAGAAGAGTTTTTATAAGGGATATGAGTGACCAAGAAGAAGAACTAGTGAATGAAGCACCTTAAGAAGAACCTCAGGAAGAGAAGGGTGTTGATGATGTGAGGATGGAAAGATTGTTGAAGGTAGTTAAGGGTGAAGGAACCAAGGTGAAGATGGAAATTCTATTATATATAGGTAGTTTAAATGTGTAGTATCAAAAAATGTCACTGGGGAATTTTTCACACCTTTTTGGGCCCTCATTGTGAAATTGAGTTTAATGTCACCTTGATTTAGTGTTGTAATATGGTTGACACATTAACATTATGTCTTGGGTCTTTGTGAACTAATGGATTTAAATGGTACCTTGCTAAACTGTTGTGAAGTGTTGTAACACACTTTCACACTTTTCTAAGGTATTATTAATTAATTGTACCTAATAAACCTCTTTTTAACATTAATTTTTCCTTATTTTAAGTGTTGTAACACACTTTCACACTTTTCTAGGCTTTTCATTAATAATTGGGTTTTCTTATGCTTTAATTGGAACTACTTTGCATCCATAGGCCTCATTTATTACATCTTTCAAGGATAATCTTGACACCAATCATTAGCTAATCATAATTCAGGAGTTTCTAGCCTGTGTGTCCTAGATTTCATTATCTAGGACTCATTCACCACCTTAGGAAAATGGGTCCCACCTAGATTTTCAAATCCCGAACCTATTTTTACACCTTTCTAAGAACTTTTTATTTTTGGTCCCATACATTATGACAGATGGGACTCATTCACCATCTTGGGAAAATGAGGCCCATGTGGCCCAAAATTAAAATAAATTTAAATTTTCGGTAGGATTTTATTCTCCTAGATCTGATGTCGACTTGTAGTATTGTAATTTTGGGAATTCTTGTATAAATGAGTATAAATGCAAGGTTCTTTCACTCATATTTACACCTATCAATCTAACAAGAAATCAAGTGTTCACAAGAGTATTCAAGAGCATTCAAGTGTCTTTAAGAGCATATTTTCAAGCATTTTAGAGAATCATTCGAGCATCAATCATCATGTCAAATATTTCATGCATCATGTTGTTTTGAGTTGGAAAATTTCCATTTATTCATTCATTATTCTCCGTTCTTATTTGATTTCATTCCAAGGATTGATTTCCAAAATGAGGTTTGACCAAGGAAAACCCCTATCCACTAACCCCACAAAATTTCTACCTCTCCTTTGTGTGTGATTTGTAGGTCTAGGTTTTAGATTTCCTAAGGAGAAAGATTGGAGGAAAGTTATCAAGAGCTCAAAGTCATCAAAGTTGTCATCAAGCCTTGGAGAACCTTGGAGAAGACCTACATGTTTAAATTTAGAGATTTGGATCCAAAAATCATTTAGGAAGGAAAAAGTAGGAAGAGAAGAGAAACATCAGCATTTAAAGTTTTAGAAAATTCTAGCTGGACTGATTCACCACTTTTGGCTAATGAACTTCCTAGTTTTGGTCAATTTTCAAATTTTTGCAGATTTAGATATGCTTTGTTTGAAACTTGTTCTTGCACAATTTCCCAGAAACAATATTGATTCACCCAAGGTGGTAAATGAGTCCCATTCGACATTAAAATCATAATTTCAAGTGATTTAGACCTCCATTTAGCCATCTCTAGTTTCCTAGGTGCACACATTCCTGTCTTTAGTTTTTTGTTTCATTTCATTCACTTTTCTAGGTCATTTAGTGTTAGTTTTCATTTAATTAGGGTTGTGCATTGCATCATTGATTTCATTATCTTTTCCAAGTCTAAACTTGGTGGTGAACCCCTCATTAGATCATATTTAGCCCCTAAAACAACCATCCTACAAGATCTCATCCTCTTTTGCATTGAGATCTCAAGGGTTTGTTCTTGATTGAAAGTGAAAATTTCCATTTTAGGTTATAAAACCTAGAAGGAAAGAAATTTTTTTTTATACCTTTCATTTTGGTGAACCTACATTTAGAACATTTCATTTTCTGATTAGGAGTGAATTATCATCCTAGATTTAGCTTGCATTAACATTGCATTAGGACTTGCTTTGGTTAACTTGCATTCTAGTGTTTCAAATTTTGCATTAGTGAAAGCTTATATAGCTTGCATTTTTGCATCTCATTTTACTAAAAATCATTCACTATCTACATTTGCATCTCATATACAAATAAGAAAACATAAAAAAGCAGAAAATTCAACTAAATTTTTATGGAATTTAAAAAAAAAAATCATCACTGAGACTCATTTGCCACCTTGGGTGAATCGGTCCCTTTGCATATTTTGCATTACATTTTTTGGAATTCAAAGTTCAATTTCTGAGTTTTCGTTTCTTATTTCCTTTATGTTTCATTTTCTAAAATTTATGTTATAATCATTTCATTTTTCTTAGCTTACATTAAATTTGCATTCACATTGAATTTAGTAGCCATTGTATGAGTAGTTGGTGTCCTATTGCTAACAATGTAGTGAGATGAAGTTTGAGCCTCATGTCATCCCACAATAGCACAATCATTGTGGATCTTTGGGTTTCTAACTCGCTTCCTAATAGTATTGCTAATCAACCTATTGGCGATCAAGATTGCACGCTCTTGGAAAGTTAGACTTGTCTATCCTGTCTTAACATGGGATCACTCTCTGGTTTGTGGGTAAACCAATCAGGGAGAGTGAATCTCCAGAGTGGGCTAGTTCCCTCCTAGTTAACCATCTAATTTATACATTTTCTTAGGGGAAAGAGGAGAAGGGAAAAAATTGAAAATTAAAACCTACTAATTAAGATGATCAACTAAATATTGAGACTTTCACAACTCTTCTTGGACACTAGTTAACTCTCACAACTCACCACAATGCTTTCAATTCATCAGTATTTTGCATAAAGACCCTTGAAAATAGAATACAATGTGCAACCTGAACCTATTGCAAACCTTGAAATCAACCCACAACAACAAGACTAAGAAGGATTCGACTAACTAAGTAAAAAAAAATCACACCATTACTGTGAGCCCATGACAAGAAAATGAAAAGGAGAAATTTGCTGCTTTATTGCACGTGAAGGAACAAGACATCAAAATCTAATATCAGATGAGTTTACAAAGCTCTCAAAAATGACTAAGGGAGTAAGAAATTGAATAATTCTAAACCCTAAGAAAACCAAGTTTTCTTAGATTTATAGCCAAAATGTGACTTGCAGTGCAAAAAATAGAAAAATTGGATTGCCACCTCTCCAAAAAGGCAACTCCTTCTGCATTTCTAAGCTCCCTCAAAAATCCTAAAAAATAGTTTTCAAGACAACTTTAAATGGCCTCAAAATGTTTTAAACTTTCTATCACCCAAAGTTGATCCAAAAAAGCACTCAAAATTAGGCTCCAATTGCAAGAAATTGAAAGTAGAAACTGCCATTTTGCACCCTCTTTGCAAATCCACCCAAGACTGTGCCTAGGAATAGAAAGTCCTAGTGTGAGCTGAAGTGCACTTTAACTACATTTAAAAACAACAACCTAATCAAGCAATTTAAAGAAACATTGCTTAATTAGTGTTTTACATCTTGTAGTTTATGAATTATGAAATGATAAGGACCTCCCTATTACATCTAATTTTTCCCATTTTTCCTTCAAATATTTGATTTACCTCTTTTGATCTTAAGTTATATTAATTTTGGAATTAATTTTTTTACAGAAAAATAAATATATTACATTCAATTCTCATTTTCGTAATTGTTTTTTATATAAAAGATCATAAAAAATGTTTTTCATCATCCACTTAGCCATTTTTTTGGGTGACCTAGAGTCATTGTTTGATTTGTGAACGAAACAAGGCATGAAATTTTTCCTAAGGAAACAAAAGAGGCTACCCTAGAAGGGACCATAAGCACATCATGTGATTTATTTTCTAATAAAAATCAAGAAAAATATAATTCATAGGCTTATTGGCCTAGGCAAAGGCAAAGCATTTTGAAAATGAAAAGAAATGTGATAAAAATCATAAGGGGTCAATTATATGGGGAAACCCTAAAACACAAAAGTCTTTCAATGTGTTTGTTTCAACTATCATTTGCATCATGGCCTTTTGAAGAATATAGTGGCTCTACTTGTGCCACTATGGGAATACTAGGGTTTGGTCTTTAAAGCCACCACTGAGCTCCTCCTTCTTCGAATTTGGATGCATTCGGCCCTCCTCATTGTTGGTAAGCTTTTACTATGTTTTTTTTTTTCTTGTTAGCTTCATTTGATGGAAAAAATAGGGTTGTACAAGCCATGGTTACCATGGTTTTGATGCCTTTTTTGTGCTTTGCTTTTGTTGAAAATTTTCCATTCTTATGGCCATCTATGGAGGGCTTTCTTAGAGCATTCTCTTGGGTCTTTGGCTACGGCCTCCATTGGGTTCTTCCATAGATGTGTGAAAGGTGAGCTTCTTTTTCTTCTCCTTACTATTACTTCTCCCCTAAAATAAAGCTCTACCGAGCTTCCTTATGTAAACAATGTGAATTCATGTGAGTTTTTATCTAGCCCCTATACATTTTTTCTTATTTGTAAAAGACAATGATGGGCTCGGCCCTCCGCCTCTAGATGTTGTTGTCGACAAGTGAAAACCATTTGAATAATGGAGGCTTCTTTGTGAGGGCTTCTAAACCCTTATGGATGCAACCACCATTGTAGTTTCCCTCCTCCATTTGTGAAAAATTGATAGGGCTTGACCCTTGCTATGCAAATGAACACAAACAAACAAAACCCTCTTTTCTATTGCGGGTTTCCACCTTTGAGGCTGAGGCCTATGGCTTTTGACTCCACTGTTTCAAGACACCAACACAAGTCTCGGACCCTGAATTTTTCCCTTTGCACTTCTATTTGGATCTTGCAACCCTAAATGGGTATCATGGCTCATGAAAATAGAGGTTTTGGCCTCTCTAGGCCATAGGCATATGAAAGATAATCAAGGTTTTTTTTACATTTCTGAGTTTGAACAATCTTCTCCATTTTCATTCTAGAATCACCTTTTGTAAAACTCAATAGTTTTATTCCAAAACTAGAATTGACACCTTATGATTGCACACTTTCCCTTGAAATTTGAACTACTGTAGCATAAGCACATTTTCTAAAATGAAATGATTTCATTTGATGGAATGGAATAGTTTCATCTATAGCTTCACTTAATAACATGCAAATTTTTTTCACCATTTTCTTTCTGTTCCTTTGAATTCAAGTGAATTATATGAGCTTGCTCTCTTGTCACTAGCCAACATATCTTATTTACTCTTCATGCATTTTTATCTCTTGAATGACGACATGATGATATGAATGCAATGTTTGCATCAAATATTTTGAAATATGAAGCACTTTATTATGTTGTTCCAAAGCTCTGCATTTGCTTCAATTGTAGTTGATGATTTATAAACAAGGCATTATGTATGCCTGTTCACTATCACATTATGAGATCATGCACTTGATCAATTGATCACTCAAGATTTTCAATTCTTTGCACTTTGAGAGTTGACTATCCTGAATGGTCAACTATTTGAGTCCTTTTGGAACTTTATGATGCACTCATCTGATGGATGCCCTTCCTTTAACATTTTGGATCTATTTCTTTCTTAGTCCCTCTTTGGATTCTTGAGGGATAGCATGTGGGGTATCAACCTTTGTCAGGTCCCATTTTATACCACATGCTTTATGGTATTCTAACTAGATCAGTAGCATGGCTTGTTCTATACTTGCACATGGAAACAAACAATGTTAGATAAAAACAATATATAATTATGATGTTTTCTCCTTGGCTTCTATGGCACTTCTTGTTCCTGCTCAGTTGTTTCAAAGTATCATTAGCAACATTCTCCATTATTTTTGATAATTCACATTGGAATGTTCATAGTCAGAGATCTAACAACTTTTTATATCTCTTGCAGGTCTATCAGGAGCTAGGGAACAAGGATGGTGCACCATTCTAGAATCAATTAAAGGCCTTATAGGCAATGATGATTATTTTCTTTCTTATGTTTCTTCTTTTCTTTTCATCTTCAATAGTGTAGAATGTTCCTTTTGATACATTGTCACAGCTACTCCCCCAACTTGTGTGGGACACTTTTTTCTTTATTACCTAATGAAAATAAATACAACATTCATCAGACACTTGTTCAATTATGTACTTTTTTCCTTTATGTAAAATAATGTCTGAACATTGTAATTGAATACTAGAGTGAAAGAATTTCTTTTCCATTTCATGCAATACTTAATTTTGTAGTTGATGTTAGACAATTTAAACACATTGATGAGCCCAAAATGTGCTCATAGTTTGGATATTATGATGAAATTTTAATACCTTTACTTTTGTTATTCATGGTTGTTTAAACTCTTTTGAAACCTTTTATGGGGATATCCTGTAGCAAAACACTTTCATGTTCCCGCAACCTATTGCATTGTCTTGTCTACATTTATTACCCCATTGACTCCCTAAATGACTTATATATCGCATGTATTTTTTGAATGATGAAATAGATTTAAATATGAGATTAATGAATGGATATTGTGTATGTTCCATGCGCCTTTTCTTTCACATCTGTTACCTTGTGTTTCGCAGGTTGGTGAAGAAAGTATGATCGAGTCAAGCATAGCTGATCTCAGCCTTGCAGTAAAGTCTATTTCCTGCATGACTTCGAGGAAGCTCTGGTGAAGACTCTTTGACTGAAACCATTGAGAAGGATTTTTAATGACAGTCAATCTAGAAAGAGTGGAGCGCTAGATTCTCTCTAGATCGGGTTGAATGGATAAATTCATTTATGAAGTATGTTCCTTGATTTTGGGATGCACTTTACTTCCATGTCTTTCTTTGTTAGGGGTAGTTAGTTAGTTGTTCTCCTGATTTTAAATAAGTGCTCCTCCTGCATGAGTGACGAAGAAGATGGTTAGAAGTTAGATAGAAGCATAGTGATAGGGAGATAGCAGATATCATGTAAGAGTCAGTATGATAGTAATAAAAAGAAGAATTTGTATGACAAGAGACAGAGTTTGTTGCTAGTTTTCATATCAACAAAGCGATGTATACCATTATGAGTTTATGAATAAAGTTTGATGAAGTTCTGAGTTCAACACTTGCATAATTAGTAGATGCTTGCTAAGGGGGCCCACTTAGTAAGTATCTGTAGCTAGTTAGTTAGCTATTCTTTTTCTATTGATCATCAGTTAGATTTCATCTTTAAAGTTTTCATACAAATTCAGTCTTGTATTGCTCCTGCAGCATCAGGAATCCATCCCTGTGCCTGTTCTTGTAGCATAAGGCCAGTTCATAGTTTGAGTCTCAGTCGTAGCTGTTATGATTTCGATTTTTGTTAAATCATGGTTGAGTTAAAAGAACTTTTCATTACCTTCCTGTAGCGTATCGATAGAATTCTTTCCAAGTATTTATTTCTATTAAGTTGTGATCGAAACTAGTTCTTAGTGCATATATTGTGTTCCACCATTCAAAGTATATGTTCCCTAGTTTTACAAGTAAATGAACGTCCATAAAGAGATATTGGTCACCTGCTCGAATGTCCAATTCCCAGGATAGGTTTTACTATGATTTTCATATCTTTTTGTGGGTGTGAGCATTTTTTGCGCCATTGCCGGGGATGGTGTCAAGCTAAGAATTTTTTAGAAGTCATTTTTAGCATTACTTTAGTTTGTTAATCAAAAAATTTCAAAATTCTTCAAATCACCATTCATTCTATTGCATGCATAGAAGAAGAGATGCATTGGGAAGGTTTCTCCCTGAAAACCTGTTTGTTGAACTGCCATTTGACCCAGCCAATGAAGAACCTAGGGAAAATCCATTCGTACTGATATTCCAGCAAGCCAATATGGCAAATAATCCACCTAATCCACCTCCTAATTTTGAGTTTCCCATTGTTCCCCAGTGAGATACTGACAATCTTAAAAATATTCCTTCTTCACTACTTCCCAAGTTCTATGGCCTAGTTACAGAGGACCTTGAAACTTTCCTATTTGAGTTTGATATCCTCTGTTGCAGTTATGACTATACTTCAGATGCTCACAATTTGAAGTTGTTTCCTTCCACCTTAAAGGAAGGAGCTCTCAAATGGTTCATGAGTTTGGAAAGAGGTGTTGTTGATAGTTGGGCAGCCATGCAAACAAAATTCTTTGAGAAATATAAGGAATATTGTAAAAGTGGCAGTAAGGGAGATGATATATTCAGGATTCAGTAGAAGGAGGATGAAAGTTTGAAGGATTATATTTCAAGATTCTTGTTTTCTCTGAAAAAGAACTCAAACCATACTCTCAGAAGCTACTTTTTCTAAGAGGGATCAGTGATGCCTGTATAGATGCTCTGGACCTGATGGGAGGAGGTGATATAACCCAACTGCCTTGGAATGATATTAAGAAAATATGTTTTAATTACTCTAGAGAAAATGTGAAGAAGGGTAGAGGTCATTAAGCTATAGTGGGTAAATCTCCTTCCACTGGAGTTTCCCAGATGGAGATCACAAATTTTTTGTCTGATTTCAAGTAGGAAATCATTAACAACATGGCTACATAGTTGGACACTATGCAAGCTCGGAAGAAACATGATGAAGCTGAAGCAATCTTGGCCGAGTTCTGTCCACATTGTAGACAGAAGAAGCATGACTGCAGATGCAAGATGGTGGCGAACATAGAGGCTAAACAATTTCCTACTTATTTTAAGATGATAGAAGGTGATGATGATCAAGTATTCTTTGTTGCACAATGGAGGCCATGGGCCCCAAGACAAGGTATGCCTCAGGACCCTTTGCAAAATTTTGGTTCATATAATAGTCAATGGAAAAATCAGTACCCTCTAAACTATGGGCCATACTCCCAACCTCAGTGGCATAACCCTTGGCCAAATACCTAGCAAAACTATTGGCAAGCCTCACAAGGGAATTGGCAACCACCTCAGCAAAATCAGTGGCAGCATCCACAAGGGAATTGGCAGCAGCCTAACCAATGGAGAGGAGGCCAGCAATAGTCAAATCCAATCACAGGTTTCCTGTAGCAACCCCAGCAGCAATCCATTATGCCACCTCTTGCACCTAATCAATGTTAGAATCCAAAATCAACCCAACTACCAGCTCAGGCAGCACCTAATCTAAATAACCAGCAATTGCAGTAGCAACAAGTGTATTTTGTTGATCCTAATCATCAACCTGCCTATGCTCTTAACCTGAATAATATTAATTTATGTTCAAGAACCATGTTGCCCACACCATCTCCTCCCATACTCTCAGAATTACCACCTAAGGAGACTGACTAAGAAGAAGATATCAATGACCAAGCCCAACCAAATCAGCCAGTTCAGATTCCATCATTACCTAAGTCATCTAATAAGGTGCCCCCTCCTTTCCCACAAAGATTGAAAGGTGAAAATGTGAAGAAACAAGAGGAACCCACCTTTGATATTCTTGACCAGCTAAAGCATATATGTGTGAAAATTCCCTTGTTCCAAGCAATCAAAGAAGTACCTATCTATGGCAAGGCCATCAAGGAGGCATGTTTGAAGAAACCAGGGAGGAAAAAGAAAGACCCTCAAACTATCCATGTAATGGGTCAACTCTCTGACTTAATGCTGGGGAAGCTTAACATCCCAAAATATTTAGATCCAGGAAGTCCTATTGTGGAGATAAATGTTAATGGGTTGTAAATTAAGAATGCCTTAGTAGATCTTGGTGTAGCTATCAATGTCATGACAAAGGACCTGGTTGTAAAACTTAATATTTCAAAAATAAGGAATACACCTACAATATTACAGCTTGTTGATAGCTCAACTGTCAAACCCGATGGGGTAGTCGAAGACCTGGTAGTCACCTTGGATTCTTGGGAATACCCCACTGATTTCATGGTCTTATCTCCAAAAGCATCATTGGGGGGATACCCTGTCATACTAGGAAGGCCTTGGTTGGCTACTGCTGATGCTTGCATTGGTTGTAGGTCAAGTGACATGATAATATCTAATGGATATAGCACAAAGAAACTTACCCTCTATTCTCTAGCACTGCCCCAACTTGAGTCTAGAGATGTTGCTTGGCCATATTTTGGAGAAGAGGAAGAAGTGAATTCTGTGGCCAATTTAATGATGATTACCAGAGAGCCTTTCATTGCACAGCAGGAAGAAGAAGATATACTATCCAATATCTTTCTGAATAACTATGGTACTAAATACTTTCATTGTGAGAGAAATCCATGTTCCTTGCAAACTATTCTTTCTTCGTCCACATCAGCTCATTATCCTGCAGCAACTGATTGCTTGCACACCTTACTACCCCATGAGGTAGACATGTCATTTTTGTCTGAAGTATCTATGATAGACTTAACCTCCCAAATTGAGGTAGTTGCAAGAAAAACCTTGTGCATTAATAAAAACCTCACACATGAGCAACAAGAATCTATGATCAAAATGCTTACCAGTCATAAGTCAGTTTTTGCATGGGACTATGGAGATATGAAGGGTCTCGACCCAAAAATCTGTACACATCACATATATATTAACAGTGACTTCAAACCTATCAGGCAGCCTCAAAGAAGAATCAATCCAGCTTTGAGAGAGATTGTTAAAGAAGAATTGCAGAAAATGTTGACAGCTGGTTTTATCTACCCAATCTCTGATAGTCAATGGGTTTCCCCATTGGTCATTATTCCTAAGAAAGGAGGAAAATGGAGGGTATGTGTAGATTATAGAGAAATTAACTTAGCAACAAAGAAAGATTACTTTCCTCTTCCATTTATTGATCAAGTTCTGGATAATTTAGCTGGAAAGAAGTACTTCTCATTCTTGGATGGCTTCAGTGGATACAATTAGATCAAGATTTCTCCTGAGGATCAAGAAAAGACTACTTTTACATGCCCTTGGGGAATGTTTGCCTATTCATTTTTTCCTTTTGGTCTCTGTAATGCTCCTGCAACTTTCCAGAGGGCAGTCATAAGCATCTTCTTGGACATCTCATATGATTGCATGGAAATATACATGGATGAATTTATTGTTTATGGTACAAAATTTGAGGAAGCTCAAGCTAACTTGGAAAATGTACTACAGAGATGTGAAGATCACAACCTATCGTTGAATAGTCAAAAATGCTTCATGATGATGCAGAAGGGAATAGTGCTCGGTCACTATATTTTTGCTACAGGAATTCAGGTTGATCCTGCTAAAATTGAGATCATCTCTAAGTTACCCTCTCCTAATAAGCATAAGGAGGTATAAAGTTTTCTAGGCTATGCAAGATACTACAGAAGATTCATCAAGGACTTCAGCCAAATAGTAGGCCCCTTATACAATCTGCTGAAGGAAGATGCAGAGTTTTCTTTGACAGAGGAATGTGAAAAAGTATTTCTTGACTTGAAAGTCGCCCTCACACAGGCACCTATTCTGAAAGGACCTGATTGATCACTCCCATTTCATATGCATACTGATGCCTCAGATTATGCATTTGGGGTAGTGCTAGAGTAGAAGGATGGATCAACTAAACATGCACTCTACTACATAAGCAAAAATCTGCAAGGGACTGAATTCAACTACACTGTTACAGAAAAAGAAATGTTGGCAATCATCTATGCCCTCAATAAATTCAGGCATTATATCACTGGTTATCAAATATTTGTCCACACTGATCATGCAACAATCTGGTATCTCATGAACAAAAGCTCAATATTTGGGAGATTGGCAACATGGTTATTGCTGATGTAGGAATTTGACATTACAATTGTGGACAAGCCAGGTAAAGCCAATGTAGTTGCTGATTTCCTTTCTAGAATTCAAAGGAAAGATGACTCTACACTTATTGAAGACTCCTTTCCTGATGAGAACCTATTTGCAATCAAGGTTATTCATCCATGGTATGCTAATATAGCAAATTATTTGGCAATAGGAAGAACTCCTCCTCAACTCTCTCCTAAGGAAAATAGATTATTGGTAGAGAAAAGTTTTAACTTTTCTTGGATTGCAAATTGCATGTTTTATACAAGGCCAAATCACGTTATGAGGAGATGTGTACCAGAGGAGGACACTCATGATATACTGCATGCCAACCATGATGAGCTGTGTGGCAGACATTTTGCTGCCAAAAGGATAGCAATGAAAATTTTAAATACTGGTTACTATTGGCCAACTTTACACAGAGATGCAACCAAGTATACAAGGAGATGTGACATATGCCAAATGATGGGAAGACCAAATCACTCTGATGAAATGCCTCTATTTCCACAAATTGTAGTTACACCATTCGACAAATGGGGACTGAATTTTGTGGGACCAATTGACCCACCTTCCAATGGTAAGTCTTACATTCTTGTGTGCACAAATTATGTCACAAAATGGGTAGAAGCTAAACCTATGAAACATACTAAGGATAATAAAGTGGCTAAATTCCTATATGAGGAAATATTTACTAATTTTGGTGTTCCTAGGGAGATAGTGACAGATCAGGGAGCACAATTTACTTCTACACTTATCACAACTTTAGTCAATGAATACAATATACGACACAGGAAATCAACTCCTTATCACCCCCAGGACAATGGCCAATTGGAGGTCACCAATAGGGACATAGAGGCCATTTTGACTAAAACTGTAGATTTGCATAAGAAGGAATGGGCCGCCAGGTTACCTGAAGCTATATGGGCCTACCGTACTACCTAGAAGACTACTACAAGATTTACACCTTTTGAAATGGTGTATGGTAAAACAGCTGTGATGCCAATAGAATTTGAACATAAAACTCTCCGAACAACACTAGAGCTAGACATGGATTTAGCAAATGCACAAAAGGACATAATCATGCAACTCAATGCTCTAGATGAACTCTAAAAGCATGCCTTGTAGCACACTGAGATGATACAGAATCAGCGAATAAGGTGGCATGATAAATACATTAAGGAGAAGAAGTTCAAAGTAGGAGATTGGGCTCTGCTTTATGACTCACAGTATAAGGATAGTCCACGAAAATTATAAACCAGATGGTTCGGGCCATATGGAATTGAGAATGTATTTGCTAATAGTACAATTCAACTTGTTACAATTGATCTTATTCAATTCAAGCTGTTGGTTAATGGACACTGCCTCCAGTTGTACCATAAACTAGTCTCAAAAGAAGAATTCATGCAACAGTTCATTCTAGATTCTTCCGCTACTCTTCCTATAGCTGAAGGCTTTAGCCTTTCTCCTACAACTTCACCATAATTTTGAAAAGAATGCTCATAATAAAGGTTTTCTTTTTAAGGAAACCCCTTTTTCTTCATTTTCACTTATCACCACATCTCACTTCTTTATCTTCCATCCATCCATTCATCTCGACCGTCCATGTCACCCATCCACCTCATTCATCCACATCACCCTTAATTATGATATCATTCCAACTATCAATTCATGTCGAAGCTGTCATCTTTCTTCACACATACATGCATTTATCAAAGGTATGCCATATCTTTTGTTATCACATATTTGATTTATTTTATTCTATTCATTTACTGCTATGATTGTACCAGTCATTATTACCCGATCTCTGCCTATTCTTTAGTACATGTGAGGACGCATTTCATCCTCTAAGTAGGGGGCAGGGTAATCCACTTTTAAAACCTATCTTTTCGCTGCTGCCACAATTGCTTAGATAACCTTTCTTTATTTTTTTCTGGTACTTTCCAAATATGATCGCATGTCTTTTTCATTGCATATTTTTCTTGTAAATTACAATTAAAACTATTTGTTCAAAAAGTTCATTTTTGGAAAAGAGAGAAATGTGACGGCATGACAGAGAAAAAACTAGAACAGAAAGGGAAACAAAGAGGAAATTTTTGTCTGGAAAGGGAAACAGAGAGGAAATTTTTGAATTTTCAGCAGGGAGTTGAATTCAGCTAGGGAAAACCTGTGAACATGAGCCTGTAGCTCATGAGTTATTATTGCAAAATCCTCAAACAGTCTAAGCATTCAACCTCTGTGGATGGTTAAACTACTTCTTGAGTTTAAATGCTTTTGATGAGGAGGCTGCTGGAAATTTTTGAGAACCTTTTCTAAAGGGGAGGCTACTGTATGGGGTCTAACGGTTGTTGTAACTGAAGACAAAATTGTTGAAGTAACTAGGCTTCCAGCCATTGGAGAAAATTTTTCTTCGGATGTTGCCTCTGCAAGGGTTGAATTTTCAATACCCACTAATGGACCTTTGGAAGTCTCCAAGTAGGGATGCAAGTGAGTATCATTGCCTCCTTATTCAGAATATGTTGCTTATATAATTAGGTATTTAACCTGTGAAGGCTGTTTCTCTTACCTGCATTCTTACTATTTAAAATTATTAAGTCATATGAGACATGGGTTAGTTGTAAATGTTCTAAATTTTTTGTTAAAATTTTTGGAACAAAGTGCCCATGGAACCCAACAGGGGAAAGATAATTCTATTGTTCACCATGGCCTTATCAAATTATTGATTGAACGCTCTTTGAGAGATGTCTAACCTCTTTCCTGGCAACAATTCATTGCCCAAAAGAGCTTGCAAATTCTAGAACCCTTAGGGTACATACCCCACGACCTTAGAAAAAGAAAGAAGAAATTGTGTCTACCAGTAGAAGAACAGGGCAAGTGTCATCTCCTCCTATAGCACCTGGTCTTGCAGCTCTCACACCTAAATCCTTTGCTAGGGTACAAACTAAGTCTACCACTAAGAGAGAGAAGGGAAAAACAAAGGCAAAGGAGTCCCCAAAATCTGACCCTCGTTCTCAGAAAAGGAAATTCCCTTCTCCTGCAGCATCTTCCACTGCAGTGGTCTCTCCTATAGCAACACCTATTGCTATTACAAGTTCACCATCATCCTCTAGTAGGGCAAAGCCCTCTAATCAGACCAAAAAGAGGAAGGCACAAGAACACCTCCTACAGCCGCACCGGTCCCAAGAAGAGTTTCCACAAGGAAACAATGTAAGACCTCCCCTACTTCACCTCAACCAGAGGTTATTGTAATTTCAGAAGGGTCCGTAGAGTCTGAATTTGATGTTTCTCAGTATGTGTCTGAGAATGCTGCACAGAGTTTATTTGTTCTTGAAGAGGAACAAATTGAGACAAGGGAAATTGAGCATAATGAAAAAGGGGTACCAAGTCTTGATGACTTGGCTACCACTGCTATGCAGATTTAGGAGGAAGCATAGTCTTCTCCACTACAGTAACTAGAATTCATCCTACAGCAAGAGCAAGAACATACCGAACAATTGGATGTGGCCAGTGAAGCTACATTTTCCCTTGCCACTTGTCAAGCCATTGTTGTTTATAGGAAGACATTTTTTATTGAGTTTCTAGAATATGTCAAAGCTAACTGGGAACCGGTTACATTGCAAACCCTGACTTTTCGGCACCTAGCCTAGACTGACATGCAACAAACTCTATGGGAGGTAGAAAGGAAGAAACTGAAAAAGGAAATTGAAAGTCAGAAACAGGAAATTCTTGAGTTACAAGGAAAAATGGATGAAATGTTAAAAGTAACTGGTCAGATTATGGAATGCAGACCACCACCGAGAGTTTATGCTCTATGCCTTAAGGAACAATTCTTATGGTTCCAACTAATGAGAATTTCTAGAAATCAAGATCCTATACTTCACACTGCTAAAGAATTCTACGACGCATACCAGGCAGCCCCTAATTGGTTAAGAAATTCTCTGTGTGAATTTTATTTGCATGGATTTTTAATTCCATTTGAAACAGAATGGAACCCTCTTCTGTATATTGGCGATATCCATTTGAGATCATTTATGTCATGGGCAGCAAATGAAGCAAATTATGGCAGATAATGGGAAACATATGAGGAAGCCGAAAGGAATGAGACTGTTCCATTGCACCCTCAAAGTTCAGATCCCCATGCAATGTTAAAAACCTGGTTTACTTTGACATATGGCATTCACAATAATGCAACCAAGACAAAAATATTTGATCTCAGGAGACATGTATATGATGAATTTCAGGAACAGTCATATTCATTTTGGAGACTGTCATACACCAGAAGTGAGAAAAGGTGGGAAAGATTAACTGTTGGGCTAAGAAGGTCCGAGCCTCACAGTCCCCTAAATTTCATAGTAGCTCTTAAATGATCAAGCAAATATATACAGTTGGGACTTCAAAAGAGATTTGAACTATGGTTTCCATTGACATTCAGACCTCCTATGCTAATGTGGCCCCTTTATCCTTACTAGGCTACAAATCTTAATGATGATTCAGAAGCCCGTAGGTATGAAAGGTGGCAGACTTTTAGAGAATTTTATTACACGTTTGGAGCTCCATTTTAGAGTCATGCCACAACCACTAATTTCAGAGAAACTAATAAGAAATTTAATACTGGAGGACTAGCATTGGGCTAAGTAGGGGGAAGATGATGAGCCCAAAATGTTCTCATAGTTTGGATATTATGATGAACTTTTAATACTTTTACATTTGTTATTCATGGTTGTTTAAACTCTTTTGAAAGCTTTTATGGGGATATCTTGTAGCAAAACACTTTCATGTTCCAACAACCTATTGTGTTGTCTTGTCTACATTTATTACCCTATTGACTCCCTAAATGATTGGTATATCACATGCAGTTTTTGAATGATGAAATAGATTTAAATATGTGATTAATGAACAGATATTTGTATGTGCCATGCGCCTTTTCTTTCACATTTGTTACCTTGTGTTTCACATGTTGTTGAAGAATGTATGATCGAGTCAAGCACAGCCGATCTCGGTCTTGCAGTAAAGTCTATTTCCTACATGGCTTCAAGGAAGCCCTGGCGAAGACTCTTTGACCGAAACCATTAGAAAGGATTTTTAATGATAGTCAATCTGGAAAGAGTGGAGCGCTAGATTCTCTCTGGATCGGGTTGAATAGATAAATTCATTTATGAAGTTTGTTCCTTGATTTTGTGATACACTTTACTTCCACATCTTTCTTTGTTAGGGGTAGTTAGTTAGTTGTTCTCCTAATTTTAAATAAGTGCTCCTCCTACGTGAGTGAGCAAGAAGATGGTTATAAGTTAGATAGAACATAGTGATAGGGAGATAGCAGATGTCATGTAAGAGTCAATATGATAGTAATAAAAAGTAGAATCTGTATGACGAGAGACAAAGTTTTTTGCTAGTTTTCATATCAACAAAGTGATGTATACCATTATGAGTTTATGAATAAAGTTTGATGAAGTTCTGAGTTCAGCACTTGCATAATTAGTAGATGCTTGCTAAGGGGGCCCACTTAGTAAGTATCTGTAGCTAGTTAGTTAGCTGTTCTTTTTCTGTTGATGATTAGTTAGATTTCATCTTTAAAGTTTTTGTACAAACTCAGTCTTGTATTGCTCTTGCAGCATCAAGAATCCATCCTTGTGCCTATTCCTACAGCATAAGGCCATTTCATAGTTTGAGTCTCAGTCGTAGCTGTTATGATTTCTGTTTTGGTTAAATCATGGTCGAGTTAAAAGAACTTTGCATTGCCTTCCTATAGCGTAGATAGAATTCTTTCCAAGTATTTATTTCTATTAAGTTGTGACCGAAACTAGTTCTTAGTGCATATATTGTACTGCTCCATTCAAAGTATACATTCCCTAGTTTGACAAGTAAATGAATGTCCATAAAGAGATATTGGTCACCTGCTGGAATGTCCAATTCCCAAGATAGGTTTTACCATGATTTTCATATCCTTTTGTGGGTGCGACCACACATTGCATTTCAAAATACACAATAACTCAAATACTTGCAATGGTTAAACATCTGCAAAGATAAATTAAAATTTCCAACTTAAAATGAATCTTTGAACAAATAAGGTTTGTCAAATTGAGTTGTAGTGAAAATTTGATAAAAATTTTGATGACCTCTAATAGATGCTTTCCTGCTAAGTAGCATGATAGTTTCCTTATGCAATTCCATTAGGAATGGAGTCACTTCCCCCCCCTGAAAATTCAAAAAATCATGAACCAAAAATGAAAACTCCTTCAAATAACAACAAAAACCAAAACAACAACCAATAGGCCCTAGTGGCTAGAGAACATGTACAATAGCACTTATTGAAAGAAAACTAAAGGAAAATTTTCTTCAAAAGAAATTATTAGCAACAACTAATCTACGATAATACAAGAGGTGGTACCTCAAGTTTCAAAAGTAGTGTTTCAGATAAATCCCATTAACTGGGATTGGCAGCTCTTCTCTAGTTATCCTCAAGAGTTGGAATGAATTTCGCTCCTTGTATTTTGTTATAACAAATGGGCCTTCCTAGATTCCATCAAATTTAGAATGCCTTCCTGGCTTACTCTTTTGCTCATCCCATTTGAGGATGAAGTCCCCAAGAGCAAACTCTCTGAAATTTTCTCTTTAATCAAAGGAGCTCTTCATTTGAGCTTGATGAACTTCAAGTTTCCTCCATGCTTCTCTTCTGGTCTCTTCTGGTTCCATCAATTCTAGAAGTCTCACCTCCATGGTCCCTTCTTCCAATAGTTCAAGCTCCTTGATAAAGCTCAGAGCAGGTAGCTCAATAGATATGGTTAATTTGGCCTCTTTGCCATATGTTAGAACATATGGAGAAAAACCAGTGGCCTTCTTGAGAGTTATCTTATCAGCCCAAAGGGCCAATTTCAAATTCTCATGCCAAAATTTATAGTTATCTTCAATAGTATTTTTGATGATTTTAATCAAATTTTTATTGGTTTATTTTTTTTGCCGATTACCCTACGGCTAATAGTTAGATGTGGTGATAAAAAAGATATTATTCTTCATGGACCAGTAAGAAATATCTAAACCAATGAATGCCAAAGCATTATCAGATATGATAGAATTTGGAACACCAAACCTTGACATTAAGTCTTGATAAAAGTTTAAGATGGAGGCCTCATTTTCCTCTTTTAGAGTAGCATCCTCTATCCATTTTGTGAAATAATCTGTAACTATTAAAATCCATTTGTGGCTAGCACTTAAAGGCAGGTTAATTGGCCCAATAAAATCAAGCCCCCACTTATCAAAAGGTTGTTCCACCTAGATTGGATTTAAAGGAAAAGCTACAAACTTTTGTTTTCTTGAAAACAATGAACATTTCTCACATTTCAAGTTACCCAAGCAAAAGCTTCTTTGAAATTTTTTGAACAATAATAACTAGTTCTCATGATTTTCAGGGTTGTGGTCCTTACTAAAAAGTGACCTCCTAAAAGACCGCCATGAAATTCTTCTAACAAACTATCTGTTTGGTTAGGCTTAATGCACCTCAGCAATACACCTTGAAAGTCTCGTCTAAATAGATGTGTCATAGAAAAATGGCCCCTTGTCATTTTGATGGCCTTTTAGTTCTTATTTCATGGTGTTGGAACTATGTTGATCTGATTTTATGTTGTAACATGGCTTGAACATGCTTATTTAGGTACTAAAACTCAAAGAGTGACATCTTGTGAAGGTGTTGTGAAGTGTTGTAAGACATTTCTACATTCTTCTAGGCTCTATTAATTATAATTCACCTAAAAATCACCTTTTTATTCATCAATGAGTCATATTTTGAAGTGTTGTAAAGTCTTGTAACATGCTTTCATGCTTTTCTAGGCATATCTTCACTATTTATCCTGTTCTTATACTTTATTTGACCCCTTTATGCCCTCATATGACTTAGTTAAGTGTATGTTTGAATATTATCCCAACAAATAATATTAAATATAACATATTTCTTGACACTTGTTTTTAGGTCCTAGGTGAGGCCCATTAGCCATGGGTGGCAAATGAGTCCCCCTTGGCCCCAAATTCAAAATTTCCTTTCAAGATTTTATTCAAAATCACTTGATGTCAGCCTATGATGAGGTATGAACAGGTAACTAAGGCACAAGTGTGTATAAATATGAATTTCACATCATTTTACATCTCGTCACTCATTCAAGCATTTCATCTCATATTTAAAGCATTCAAGCATTTTACAAAATCCTTTCAAGCACTATTCAAACACTTTGAAGTAGCCATTGACATTACTTTAGACTTCCATCATCAAGGGTTTGACCTAGGTATGTAGATTTGACAAGATTTTTGGTGTTGAAGATTAGTTTACAAGTCAACTAGGTGCTTCAAGTCAACTCAAGTCTATTTCAAGCTTGGAGAAGGTTTTCTATCCGTTTTCTATAGAATTGACTTTGAAAACTTGACAAGCAGTGATTTCTAGATCTGGTGTTGCAGAGTTGTCTCCTGATTTTTCAAAAATTTGGGAGAGGAATGATTCACCACTTGTGGAAAATGAGTCCCACCTTAGGACTAAAAATCTGAATTTTGTGAAATTCTAGATCTCGATAGACAGAAACTTGCTTCCAACAAATTTTCACCAGGAGGAGGAATAATTCACCACCTTGGTTGAATGAGTCCCAGTGTGAAAAATCAGTAATTTCAACCAGCATTCAGAACACTCTAGATTCATCACACTTCATCTAGGTGCACTCAGATTCATCCTACTTTGTACATTGTCTGTTTTCTCTTTTTTGTTTTGGGGATGACACAAAGCATAGAGATTCCCTATGTCTCTCCCATGTTGACCCAAAAGGTCCTTGTCTTTTTCTCTTTTTTTTTGTGTTTTCCTTTTGGAGATGACACAAAGCGTAGAGACACCCTATGTCTCTTCCATGTTGACCCACAAGGTCTTTGTCTTTTTCTCCTTTTGTTTTTGTGTTCTCCTTTTGGGGATGATGCAAGGCATTTAGACCACAATGTCTCCTTCATGTTGACTGAAAATATTTTTCATTTTCTTCTGCCTTTTTCATTTTTTTTTTGCTTATGTTTTCCTTTTAGGGATGATGCAAGGCGTCAATACAACAATGTCTCTTCCATTTTGACCCAAAATGGATTTTATTTTTTCTTTTGTTTTCACTCTCTTTGTGTCAATCTTCCAGTTCTATATACTTTTGGGAGTGATGATAGTTTTGAACTCTTTCATAAAAACATTGTAGCAACAAACATACTGATCCCAAATCCATAGATCCCTTATGTGTTTGGTGTGCTTTCATTTTTGGGGGGCAACTCCCTTTCTTTGTTTTCCATTTTTACTTGACATGATGTAGCCTAACTTCAAAACATATGACTTGGCATAGGGCTTTCCAAGTTGGCTCTTATGTCTTGTTTTCATTTTGCATTCTCTTTTCTTCTCTACTTTAAAGTAATTGGTCATAGAACGATGTGTAGCAATTCCTTTAAATTGGGGGGAATACATTACCATAATTCATGCGAATTCTTAGTTTCTAGTGCAATCTTGTCATTTATGTAATGCATTCATCACTTTGTGGATGGCATTGGGTGTGATGTCCTTCATAATTGTGATATATCTTAGCATATTAAATTCCTCTTGGTAGCTTAATGTGACACAATGCATCCCCAAAGTTTTGAATATACTATTCTTTGATTGGTCCTCTCTTGGAGACATTAGACACAATGTTCCCTAAGTGACTAACCTTGCATGAACTAAACAAGACTCCTTTGAACTTCCTTTACATCTTTTAGATTTTTGTATTTTTACATTTTTGCCACCTTGCATAACATAGCTTGCATGAATTTGGTACCTTTTCTCTCTTTTTTCATATCATTTTCCTTTATGGCGCCTTGTTAAAGCTACCAACAGGTATAACTTTAATATGGTTGAGTGGGAAGCCCACCTAGTCACATGAATTTTCCCCATAGCCATCATTTTTTTTGTGAGTGCATACCAAATAGCACAGTATCTTACCTTTTTGGTATTTCTCACCTCATTAACAACATGAAGTTTCATGGCCCTAGAGTGAGTACACATTCTCTTCTTCAAACAATTAGCCTAGATCTAATCCACAACTAGTTGGATTGATGATTGAAGCTTCATCCAATTCATCTCAACACCTATGTGTTCCTTTGTTATTATATTTATTTTTACATGGGATCTTCATCCTGGGGGCTCGATCATCCCTCTTGATTGTTGTATTCCATCTTTCTAAGCTATGTACATTTGAATCCTCCCTTTGATGTTCATGGCTACTTTAGTGTGAGTTTGAAGCAAGTTCATCCTCTCACTAAAGTGGGGGCTAAATGTGTCATAGAAAAATGGCCCCTTGTCATTTTCATGGCATTTAGATCTTGTTTCATGGTTTTGGAACTATGTTGCTCTAATTTTATGTTGTAACATGGCTTGAACATGCTCATTTAGGTATTAAAACTAAAAGAACGATTACTTTTGAAGGTGTTGTGAAGTGTTGTAAGACATTTCTATATTCTCCTAGACTCTATTAATTATAATTAGCCTAAAAATCACCTTTTTATTCATCAACAAGTCATATTTTGAATTGTTGTAAATTCTTGTAACAAGATTTCATGCTTTTCTATGCACATCCTCACTATTTATCCATTTATTATGCTTTATTTGACCCCTTTATCCCCTCATATGACTTAATTAAGTGTATTTTTTAATATTATCTCAACAAACAACATTAAATATAACATATTTCCCAACACTTGTTTTTAGGTCCTAGGTGGGACCCATTCGCCATGGGTGGTGAATGAGTCCCCCTTGGCCCCAAATTCAAAATATTTTAAATTTCCTTTTAGGACTTTATTCAAAATCATTTGATGTCAACCTGTGATGAGGTATGAATGGGTAACTAAGGCGCAAGTGTGTATAAATTTGTGATTTTCACCTCATTTTATATCACATCACTCATTCAAGCATTTTACAACATCCTTGCAAGCACTACTCAAGCACTTTGAAGCGGCCATTGACATTAATTCAGACTTGCATCATCAAGGGTTTGACCTAGGTATGTAGATTTGACAAGAGTTTTGGTGTTGAAGATTGGTTTATAAGTCAACTAGGTGATTTAAGTCAACTTAAGTCTATTTCAAGCTTGGAGAAGGTTTTATGTCTGTTTTCTACAAAATTGACTTCGACAACCCAACAAGCAGTGATTTCCAAATCTGGTGTTGTAGAGTTGTCTCCTGATTTTTTTAAAATTTGGGAGAGGAATTATTTGCCACCTGTGGTGAATGAATCCCACCTTAGGCCTAAAAATATAAATTTTGTTAGATTCTAGATCCCAACAGATAGAAACTTGCTTATGACAAATTTTCACTAGGAGGAGGACTAATTCATGATCTTGGATGAATGAGTCCCATTGTGAAAAATAATTAATTTCAACCAACATCTAAAACACTCCAGATTTATCACACTTCAGCTAGGTGCACTCAGATTCATCCTATTCTTTTTTGTTCTGCATAATTTCTTCATGTACTTCATTGTTTGCATATCACATTGTGCTTTCAAACATAATGTAAATCTTAGTTTTGCATTCATTTTCATTCATTTAAATCAGTCAATTGAATTTATTTAACTTCATTTATGTTAGACAACATCATACATAACATTATTTGAATGAGCTAGTTTGCATTTTTGGCCTTATTCTCTCCTTTTAGGTGAAAAAGCTTAGAAGAGCTAGATATGTCTTAAGAGCCAACAATCAATGGTTCAATAAAACACCATTCACTATAGTATAAGGAATAGCTTGTAACCTGAAATATCTCCTCCTAGCTATGTCAAGGCCTTCAGGACGCTCACCAGTTTGCAAGTAGTTGATAATTTGTTGCACCCAATTTGTGCTAGGAGCTGGAATTGCAGTTTGCTCTTTGTCACTTAATGCCATTGCAATCCCTATTTCTTCCTCTATGTTTTTTTCCTACACTTTTAGCCAACTATTCACACAATCTTTTTCCCCTAACCAACGTAGTGACTTGGGTGAAAAAGGATATGGGTTTCTCCAAACCTTCATCATTTTGCTGACATAACATGGTAGAAATAGTGTTAACTCCCCCAAAAGCATACAAGATAAAATATTTGCTATAATTTGGGTTAATAAGTTTCGGGGCAATAGAGAGAGCTTCTCTTATTTTCTGGAAACTCCTTTTACCCTCTTTGGCCCACTAGAAAGGCATGTTCTTTTTTAGCATTGTTGTGAGGGGTTGCAATAAAGCTGGAATGTTAGGTATGAATCTTCTTACAAAATTAATCCTTCATCTGGAATAAAGCTGGAATGTTAGGTATGAATCTTCTTTTTTAGCATTGTTGTGAGGGGTTGCAATAACATGGTATGAATGTTGTTGTGCTATAATCTCAAACATAAGCCAACAGTAACTAGACTTGAATCTATGTGTGTGTTTCATAGTGCATCATCCTTTCATAAAGTTTTCCTCATCTTTCAAACCACAATGTGTAATATTTTAGCTACATGAGTTGACTTCTTTTCATTGTCATGCAATGATATCCTAGGAATTGTTTCATTGTCAGCCAAGTGTCTATAGCCACGATAGAGATACCTCTAGTTTCCTCACAGGATTGCTCTACTTCTAGTTAGGCATCCATAGCCCTGGTAGAGGTACTAGAATCACCCATTCATATTGAATCTTTTTCTCTTTAGATAATTCTTTTCTCTTTTTTTTTTGTTTTCTCTTAGAATTTTAGATATTTCACTCAGTTCTTTTCAATATGTCAGATGTTTAACATTTGATCTGGGTTGAAACTACCATGGACCTCAAGATAGCACTTGGGAATCAGTTTTTTCACTCAAATCTTGCAACACCATAGTCTTAGGACAAATAGAACTTTACAAGAAGAGATGGTCTTAATGATTTGTGAAAGATTCAAAGGAGGTAATGAAGGTTACTTACTTGGCACCTTGTTTTTTGAAACTTTCCACAGCTTTTATTGACAACAAGCATGAAACAAAGAGTTTTAGGACAAAATCGCCCAATTAGAAAGCTTGAAAACACCTAAACCACTTATCTCCTTGTAACCAAAGTATGCTTTAGATAACAACCAGCATTCTAAGATGGAAAAGCATAGATAACCCCAAAGAATGAAACAAAAGAGAAACCACACAACAACCAATTTACAAACAAGGAGAAAATTACTTACAAAAAGATCAACTGATTATTTACATAAAAAGGATAAAGTTATTCACATGCTAAGACTATTTACAAGAAAAACCACATGAGCTATTTACACAAAATGCAAATCATCTACAAATAGGAGATAGACAAGTTATTTACATAAAGAAAAAGGAATTAATTACATACATAATAGAAATTAACAAGCCTCATGACTGAAAATAATGCTTAAGAAACTACCCATTAATAGGCAATGGGACAGGTTCCCCAGTTAAGCTACTTAGTCTGAAAGCATTTTCCCCTAGGATCTCAGCAATTTGATAAGGACCTAGCCAAAGTTTGTCAAATTTCTGGTGACTACCCTTATTTTCACTAGCTTTATCCCATAACAACACTAGGTCTGATATCCTAAAAGCTTTGATCTTGGCTCTTTTGTCAAACCAACTTTTGATAATAGCCCGATGGCCAAAGAATTGTTGCAAAGCAGCATCTCTCTGCTCTTCTAATTTCAACAAGGCAGCTAAATGTATTTCTATCCTATCATCACTACAGTAGAATTTTTCAATGAACTCAAGGATAGGTATTTGTAGATGGATAGGAAATACAGGATCTTGACCATATACTAGGTTGAAGCGTGAGGTGTTTAAAGCAGCCTTGATCCTAGTCCTATTTGACCATAGTGTGAATCTCAGCTGGGTATGCCAGTCTCTAGGGCTATGCTCTAACAGTTTATTAATTACCCCTAAGAGATTCTTATTTGTTGATTTTGTAACTCCATTGCTTTGTGGGTAGTAATTTGAAGAATATTTTAAAATAATCTTGTGATCATATGCCCAAGAAATGAATTCAGCAGAAGAGAAGGAAGATCCATTGTCAGATACCAACACGAAGGGTACCCCAAACCTTGTAGTGATGAATTCGATGAGGAACTTGATCACTACCTCTGTCATGTTGTTCTTGTAGGGTATAGCCTCTATCCATCTTGTGCAGTAGTCAGTGGCAGTCAAGATGAATTTGTGTCTTGTAGAAGAGTTTGGGTTAATCACCCCAATAAAATCTAGTGCCCATTGGGAAAATGGCCTTACCTCATAGATAAGCTGCAATGGCATGGCTGAATGGCATTCCCTTGGTGCAGAAATCTGACAGATGTGACATGTCCTCACATGCTAATGATCATCTTTGAATATAAAACACTAGTAATAACTAAATCTGAGGATCTGGTGTGCCAAAGAATCCATAGACCCATGACCTGTACCATATTTCCCATGAAACTCAGAGATCACATGTTTAGCCTCTTGACGATCAAGGCATCTCAAGTATACTCCTTCAAAATTCTTCTTATAGAGCAACCCTCCTTTGAGCATGTAATGAGAACTATTTAACCTCAAGGATCTCCTTTGAGTAGCATTCATTCCTTCTGGACATCAATTGTTAGGCATAAAGTAAATGATATTTGCATACCAAGGGTCATTAGAGAAAGATTGGGTCATGTACTATTGACAGATGATGTTGTCGCCAATGTTCGCCATGGACTTGGACAAGCCCGTGCCCCTGACTAGTTTCATGGGGTGCATCTCCAAATTGAATTCTTGTAGGATGGCCATCCATTTTCCTCTCCTTTCTCCCAACTCGCTTTGCATGAGTAAAGACTTCATAGCAGTGTTAGGAACTACAGTGACAAACTGGCTTCCGAGGATGTAATGTCAAAATTTTTTGACGGCCTAAACCAGCGCGAAAGCTTACTTCTCAAGGGTTGAGTATTTGATTTCCATGTTTTTGAAAGGAGAGCTCATGAAAGCAATCAGTTTCTCCTCTACCTTTCCTCTTCATTGAGTTAGGATAGCCGCAGATGAGTGATCAAAGGCAAATGAGTAGATGTAAAATGACCTCAAATAATTAGGGCTCATGAGGACTGGAGCTTCCAAAATGGATCACTTGACTTGTGAAAATGCATCCTTTGCTTCTTTAGTCCACTCTATTTTAACATCCTTCTTCATCATTTCGTTGAGTGGTTTAATGATTTCAGTGAAGCCCATGATAAATCTTCTCACAAAGTTGATTTTTTTGAAGAAGGATCTCATCTCTTTCTTGCTCCCTGGTCTGGTGATCTTTAGAATGGATTCAAATTGATCTAGATCGATTGAAATCCATCTTTAGAAATTATGTGTCCTAATAGCTTCCCTTCAGAAACCCCGAACACGCATTTTTTTGGATTCAATGAGACTCCATACTCAATACACCTTTGAAGAACTTTTGCTAGGTCGGCAGCATGGTCCAATTGATCTTTGGAGAACATTGTTCGGTTGTCCATATAGACAATGATGCACTTACCAATTAGGTCTTTGAATGCTATGTCCATGGCATGTTGAAAGGTTTCCCCTGCATTTATCAGACCAAATGGCATCCTTCACTATGCAAAATTTCCCCATTTTGTAGTGAAGGCTTTCTTCATCTTGTCCTCATAGTTAACCATTACATGATTGTATCTCGAGTAACCATCCAAGAAGGATATCATCTGAGACCCAATGACTATCTGCAACACTTCATCCAGAGAAGGGAGTGGATAGTTATCCTTTTTTGAGGCTCTATTCAGGTTCTTGAAGCTGACACATAGCCTAATCTCCCCGTTCTTCTTGCGAACTGGGACTAAGTTAGCCACCCATGTTGAATGGCGCATAGGGAAGATTATCCTTATAGAGAGAAATTTTTGGACTTCCTTATAGATCAATGGTTCAATCAATGCATTAACAGGACGTTGCTTCTGTCAGAAGGGTTTAGCTTCAGGCTTCAAGGGGATGGTATGAGTCATAACAGAAGCATTGAATGTCTTTAGGTCTTCATACCCCCAAGCTATTGTAGAAATATCTTTTCTTAGTGCCATCAATATGTCATTTCTGATGGTTTCAAGGTAGGCTTTCCCCATATAGATATTATTTTTTGGGCCAAAATCAACCAAGTTAATTTTTTCATTTTTACCCCTATGTCTTCAACTGATACCTTCTCTCGAGCCCTAGGGTCTAAGTCAAAAATCCTTTCCAAGGCCACCATTCCCTTGGGGATGTTGTTGCTTTTTAAATTGAGAACCCCTTTAGTATCACATTCCTCAAGGTCCCAATCCCCTCGATCTCTGTTGGGCTCATCAATGATTTTCCCCTCAAAAACATCTAATCTTGCTAGAAAAGAAAGGATATGTCAGTCTTCATCAAAAACTTGAAAGTTCCTGACATTATCAGGAACAACAGGAGTGGATATCAATTCCACTGAGAACTTCTTAAACTTGGATCCTCGCATGGGTTCCAAGGTACTTGCAGCAATAGCTAATGAATTAGCCACTTGATTTTCTTCTCTTGGAATCAAGCTAATTCCAAAAGCATCAAAATCTTCAATCAAGTTCCATACCCGATTTCTATATGTTGTTAGCCTTCTGTTGTGGCATGTGCATTGGCTGCATACTTGCTTGATAACAATTTATGAAACTCCTTTGACCACCAAGGCAGTGACCTTCTTCTTATGTGCAAACATCAACCCTCGAGCTAGAGCATCATATTCTACTACATTGTTAGTGCATTCAAATTGCATCCTGTAAGAAGCAAAGAAATATTTCCCTTTGGGGCTAGTTAGTTCAATCCCAACACCACTACTTTTTTTGGACTTAGATCCATCAAACGTGAGGGTCCATAGCTTGTCATAAGCTGGGCTTGATCCTTTTGGAGTTTTTGTAGGCATTTGGGTAGGATGAGCCAAAGGTGGGGCTCCTTGACCTTTGGTATCAGATATAGGGAAAGGATGGACTACAAGTTCTTCAGGTACACTTTTCAATTCCTGCTCAATGATATCACATAACTTATGGCTATCCTTTTGACAATAGTTTGTGCTTGTGGTTAACCCCTTGGGCTTTGGTACATTTGTAGGTGAGGGAGTGCCCAACCAACCTTGGAGTTACTCTTCATCATTATGTTGATTTAGAAATGTGTCTAAGTAGGGTCAATTTGAGGAGGAACTTCCTCTTAAGGTACCCTATTCCTGGTCAACATTGTTGCTTCTTAGGCTTCAAATGAGAAGGGATTTGGAACTTTCTCAAATTATTTTGGGCTATTCTTTTCAGCTTGGGAAACCTGATTTAAAGTGTCAATATAGGGTTGGCAAGTCAGTTTTGAGTGATTTTGGTAATGTACATTGCACCAATTAGGGAGTAGAAGGCTCGGTAAATCGGTATCTTCCCCTAAGACCATTTGATCTTGTTGTAGCTGCCAGATCAAAGCATTCTAATTTTCATTAATCACAGAATCAGGGGACTTTTGTATTGATAATTCTTTAGGATCAAGAACAAAAAAGGTTAAAATTTCTTGTCTTTTATAAAATCCTATCCCGACTTCGAAATAGGCTACCTCATTGGGGCAATCATATTCAATGATAACATGTCTGAGGTGAGGTTCACATTCAATCCTAATTTGTGTGGGGATTCCTCTCCATGGTAGCCACATGTGTGAAAAGTCAAGGGAGAGATACCCCCCTATACCTTTCATGAAATCCTGCTCAGTAGCATACCATAGGTCTCAAGGATGTCTGCCACTTGAACATCTATATTAGTTTGAATCCTATGGTCTGATCCTATTTGGAAATGTATGTTTCTTAATTCCCCCACTATGTTAACCTCTGTCTTGTCAAGTTGGATAACCTTCTTGTTTTTCTGAGTAGGGTTCAATCCTAACTTCTTACATACAGAAAATGGCATGAAATTGCCTGAGGCTCTTGAATCTAGCAGAAAATTATGTAGATTCTTCCCACAAATTCTTAAACTCAAGAGAAATGGTGGGGTACCTACCTTGCTCTTGTACAAGGCTGCATTCATGTCTACAACAGGTGCCATCTTGTTTTTCCCTTTGGATTTATCAGCTTGTTTTGGAGCCTTAAGCACTATTTTTCTTTGAGCAAGACACCACTTTAAGATGTCAAAGTATGACAAGGAATTTTTCTATTTCTACATCTCAAAAATGATATCAAATTTTGAGTTATAGCTTGCATTACCTTTGAAAACACCAAAAGAATTACCTTTGTTTTGAAAGTCAGGTGGACCTTTTGGTGGAGGAGGATTGTTATCAGCAGTTTGATTTGGAGGCACCATATGATTAGGAGGTGCTAATGTAGTGAGTGGGACCTTATTTTGATTTCTCAAAAAGTGTCCTCCCTTTGTCTGAAAGGCTTGGGCATCATACATGTCGTCCTCTAGTTCGTTCTCACTTTGCATTGGGAATGAGTGCTCTTCTTCAAAGAGGTCATAGGCCATCGTTGTGTCTACTGAGTCACCTCCTTTATTTGAATTTCCTTGGAATGTTTGGGCATCTGCCTATTCCATCTTAACCATCTTCTCCACTTTAGGGCAATTTACCTTAGAATGGGTTGCAGTATCATGTAACCTGCACCAATTAGTCATAAGATTAAGGTCAGCCACATTTGCAATATGTGACCTGTCCTCATTAGCTTGGTAATTGTGAGGAACTCCACCATTATTTGGTCTAGTATTCCATTGTCAGTTGTTGCTTGGTCTCTAGTTGTATCCTCTATTTTGACTTTGATAGCCTGAATTAGGTGAATTTTGGCCTTGATAACCCCTCTGGCCATAATTGTTGTTATTTTGATAAGTACCCTAATTGTTGTTTTTTTGATTTGGGTAGGTACCTTGATTTTGAGGAGGGTTCAACCTAAGTTGAGCCATGTCATTTGTAACTTGAGAGAGTGTTTTCTTCAAGGTTTCTACCTCGTTTGTGAGTTGAACAGTCTTTTCACTTTCAACAACCTTAGCAATAGGTGGCTGATCAATATGACTTGGAGTTCCAATCTGACTTGGGGTTCAAATCTGGTTATGATGACCATAGGTACCTTAAGGAATCTGTGATTGCTGAAAGAAGTCAGGAGTACCATTGGCAAAGAACGAGACATGGGGCTGAGTTTGCAATTCAGACATATGGCCACAGTGGGAAGGAGACATCCCTGGGACAGTGTTGAATAGAGGAGTTGGGCTATGCATCTGATATCCTATTGAAGGGAAACCTCCTCCCAAACTATCTTGTTGAGAACTAATTTGTTGTTTCAACTTGATAGCCAAGTGATAAAATTTGGATAGAGAATCAATATTAGTTGGTTGAGAAGTCCTCTACAGGAACAAGCCTAGAATAAGGTCTATAACCCTAAAGTATGCTTGAATGGCACTATTCTCAGTAACTAGATAGGGGTCCTACAGTCTCCTATACATTCGTTGAAACCAGGTATTGAACATGGGTAAGGATTCACATGGCTCCTTCCTAATGCTAACAAGTTGGTGATATAAAAGAGTTGGGTCCACATAAATTCTAAACTGATTGATGAAAGCATTTTCCAAATATGTCCAGCTCAGAATAGAATGTTGAGGAAGATTAAGATACCAGTTGTACGCCATATCCCCTATGGAATAAGGAAAAAACCTGCATACTACATCATGGTGAGCTATCTGAGCCCTAGTACAAGCATCCTTAAAGGCTTCTATGTGTTCTTCAACACTCCTGATTCACCATGAATGTACTTGGGACCAAATTTCTCAGGGTTCTTAGGCATATTGTGGAAACATCTGGGAATAGTCCCTAATGGAGAGGGATTATTCTGAAAGAATGCCATAGGTTGTGGTGGTTGAGCCAGCTGTTGGATGGGTAGAACCAGCTACAATGATGACTTAGATGAGTTGGGTGGTGGATTGATAGGAACCCACTGGGGTACTAGTGAAAATCCTGGTGGAGTGAGTGGGGCTAATAAGGGTGGTGTGATGAATAACCCAGTCCTGTGACTTTTGTGTCTTATTGGGGTCTTGAGTTCTATCAGAGGTGGTGGATTTTTAGTTGATCGAAGAAATTTATGGGTCCTTTCTGAGGAGGATGACCCAACTTTATCAAGCTTGCTCTCCTAGGCCCTCCTTCTAGCACCAGTTTTGTTGATGGTCCAAGTGGCACAACAACATGCAAACAGAATAAAGCTATTACATTCCTCCTAAAAGAGAAAGATGATCACATGGATATCTTAGCTTCCAAGGTCTCTATAGTTGGTTCTCAACTATGCTAATGTTGCTCAGTTGGTCAATGTAATAGTAATATTCAAGGGGCTTGTTGGTGTTGAGCTTCTGGATCATTCTAAGATCAAGCATGAAATAAAACCTAATCTAACTAGGGTTTTTAAAGAAACGACAAAAGATAGATCAGAGCTTTGAAACAGAAAAAAATGACAATTAGTCTGAGTTAACTAGATTTGCTAGCTTTCAGGGATCTTGTTAAATAAAATTGTGGAACAAAGTAAACTTGTGATTGACACACAACCTCCTTCATTCACAGTGTTGATTTCCACAATAGAGTACTAGTTTCTATTTTAGCAAAACACCAAAAATAAAACTTCAATCCTTGAAAGGTTCTCAAATCAAATGATTAATTACAGACAAACACCACTAGGAACACAATCTAAAATAGATTAAAATCTTATTGCTTCTACTGTTATTACACAAATAAGCAATATTTACAAAAGCTGGTACAATCACCAGTGTACAAAGAATTTGTGACTCCAGATTATTTCCAAACTACACTAATAAAACATTGAAAAATGCATTGAAGCCAATACTAAATTATGACTATCAGACAAGAAGACAAAAGAAGCTCCCATTACTAAGAACCAAGATGCAGCTTCATCTCCTCCAGTTAACTAACTAACTAACTATTAGATCTTCTTCTAACTGTTGGTTCTAACACTATATTTTCTATTTTGTCCCTGTGTTCTTTCTAACTCTAACTTTTCTTACAAAACTTCTAACCCCTACAAAGAGGCCAAAAAAGCCATATATACAAGATGTACCAAAAGAATGTTATCCCTCGCATTAGGGTTTTACAAAAAATATCTGCCCCCAGGAGAGTCGATTCTTAGATCCTTTTGAGGAGAGTCAAAGCTACATTCAATATGAATCCCCGTTGTCCATCTTCTAGGAGGTTATTCCGGGGGTGATCTTAGATCTTTTGCATTTGTAGTCTTTACTCCTTGTCTTCATGTCTATCTTTAAACTCCATCCTAGGGCCGCCTTGAATGCTTAGAATATCACCATTAATATTGATCTACCCCCTTGCCTTGGAGTAGTCACTATAGCTGTCCCTCTGAGTCATGTTCTTTCTTTCCTTTGGCCCTCCTCGGGTTCTAGACCTCCCTACACACTGACCATCTTCTGGAGGCATCATTCAGGCTTCCTTTTTAGATCTAAACACCATTGTCTGAGCAGATTCATCCCTTGGTGAACTCAAAATGAATCCACCTTGCTTGCTTTCTATTAATCTTCCCTCACAGGAGTAGTCAATCAGTCAAAGGGAACAATGAGTCATTCTTTTGGCTCCTTCCGATTTGTTGAGTGTATGCCAAGCAAGCTCCTCAGGTAGTCAAAGGTGGTCTGATCAACATCACATGTTGGTGAGACACCATAGGTGTCTCCCTGATGTGATTTCATCCCCTAGCATCCATTGGTGTAGCATAGGTTAGTCGGTGAGATGCTTTAGCGAGCTATGGGAGTCATATTGAACTCAAAAGAACAATCAAATAGACTTTACTTGTTTAGCCAAAGGTTGTGGCAAGTTCTTATTGACCATACCGATATCCTTCTTCATATGGGAATCCACTGCTATCGTCAAGACCTAAGCACATCGGCAAGAGGTCATGTTGATGTCCTTCTTCCTTTGGCGATCCCACTCTGAATCAGTGGGACATCATGAAAAAACCACATGTCCCTTTGGAGAGCTGATATTTCATGTAGAGGAGACCATCGTTTGTTGCTATGACCTCATGGCAAAGCCTCCTCTTTCGTTTAGAGTCTCCCCGAGTTCCTTTTATTCCTCCGAGCTCAAGCCCTTTCACTTTAGCATGACCTTCTTTCTTCGCCAAGACCTTTTGGTGAAGGCATGATCCTTTTCCAAGCTCCATTCCTTCTAGTGGGGTCCCCTTTCTGTCGGTAGGAAATTCGATGGTTTGGGAGACATAACAATGAACCTTTTGTTTCCCCGAACCCATTATGTTTTGGCAAAACTCTTTTCGTGAAGGCACTCTATTTCGCGGATATTGCTTTACTTTGGCAAGAGTTCACCTCATCGGTGAAACATCTTGCCGAAGCCACCTTTCTCTCAGTGAGCTCCCTCCATGTCACTGAGACTTCCTTTGGTTAGTGAGACTTTACACTGACCGAGGCTTCCTTTCGCCAAGCACTAACTTTTTCGGCCTCCTACCTTTTTAGCAAGACAAACGCCAATCGATCAGACCTCCTGCCAAAGGAAAAACTATCGCCTAGACCTTACTCCTTTGTTGAGACCCTATACTGAAGTCTCCTTGCTTCACTGAGAGTTCATTTGAGTTTGGAGAGAGCTTGTTTGATCGGAAGGACTTCTTGCTGACACCACATGCCTTGTTGCCAAGACCTACTCTTTTCAGCAAGATGTTATGCCGAACTCAGAATCTTTTGGTGAGGGCTCCTTCATGTCAGCGAGACCTAAGCATGTCAGCCAGAATTTATGTTAATGACACAACCTTTTGGTAAAATTTTCATTTCGGGGAGACAATTCTATAGTCACACCGATGTGTATTCCTTAGTTTCATATGTGTCGCTGTAACATTCCCTTGTCAAGGAGACATCCCATTGATATCTTATGTCCCCACCGAAAGAAACTCTACATGTTCACCCCTTTTGGGTCATCGAGACAATCTTTTCTCTCCCCAAAGAAGCAACATGTCAGTGTGACATTTTGTGTCGGCAAGACTACAAGACCTCATGCTGATAAACCCCTCTCATGCTTTGTCAGCAAGACCCAATGCATTTTCCAAAACCTCTTTCCAAAGAATAACATTTTTGTACCTAGATGTGAATTTTCTATCAGTGGTCGGCGAGACTTAAGGTGTTTGGCAAGACCATATACTGAAGACGGTGACTCCCGCCAAAGTGTATGCTTGATTGCACTAGTCGGTGAGACCTAAGGAGTTTGTTGATACTTCTTCCCCAAGCCAAATCTTTATGCCAAAATGTGTTCTCCCTATCGCCGATCGGTGAGACAATAGGATCTCACCGAGACCCTTCTCCGAAAGAGGACCTCATGTCGACAGGAAGCTCCTAGTTGTCAGGACTCTTATGGATGTCTTGCCGATTGATTCCTACACATGAATTCCACTCCCTGTGACATCCCCAGGGTCTTTCCGATAGACAACACAAATGCATACTACAAAAAATGCATTATGGGTCAGGGAGACTATGATAATCTTATGCCGATAAGATCCCTAATGTGAAGCCTTCAAACTTGATGGAATTTATATTACCATGGGCCCAAATATGGGGAAAGTATGCCCATGGTGGGACTCTTCTGACAGATTAGTGAGTATGATTAGTATGTAAAATCATCAAAATCCTATAGATCTAACACCCCTTTCTGATCCTCAACAGTCAGAGCCAAGCCACTAATCGGTAAGAGATTAGAAAAGTCTTGCTAACTTTTGCTATAGTTGAATTTTCTTAGAACCAACTGGATTGAGGAATGCTCCCCAAATGAGCCCCTTTCTTTGACAAATATCATCATGTGTGATTTATTCCTGCAGAAGAGAGGTCCGCATTAGTCCTTAAAATAAAATAAAACCCACAAAAAATAAAGTCCATTACTACTTGTGATTGATTTTATTGAATACTTAGCAAGGAGGGAACCTATTTAGTTGAAACAGAACCAAGATTTAAATAAGATTGAACAAAAGAAAAGTCTAGGCAGAAAATAGGAGCACCATAAAGAGGAAAGCAGGTAACCAAAATCAAAAGAAACTAGAAAGTGAAAGGGTGACCCATTGTGTTCCAAATCAAAATGGGGTGGTTATGCAAGGCATAACAGTTACTCAGAAACAAGCCAATTTCATAGTAAACTTTGCACATTTTCCTTTCAATTTAAATGATATATGAAAATATTGTATTCTATCAAGTACCATATCAATGAACACCAATAGGAACACCCTCCTAGGTCCCAAAGAGCCTAAAGTTTAAAATATCTCAGTCTATGACTAGATCTTGTCAGTTGGTGAGTCATTTTCAAGAATTTTTAATATAGGAATTGGCTATTTCTTAGAAGTTGTTTGAAGTGCAATGGAAAAAACACAATAAAGATCTCATTCTAAAGTATGCAAGGGAGAAAGAGATCTTGCAATAGGGTGTCCTAGGGTCTGAATTATGATTAAAAGAGGGGTTTTCCACCAAGCTAGGGCTTGGAAAGATCAATGAAATGAAATATCTAATGCTCAACCCTAATATGGTGTAATACTTGACTAAATGACCTAGAAAAGCTTTTAAATCATAATAGTAAGGAGAGATATTAGAAGTGCACACCTAGAAATCTTTACAAGATTGGAAGGGCTCTAAAACACTAAAAATATTGAAATTTTGGCCTACTAGGACTCATACTCTAGTCTAGCATATCAGTCCTAGATCTTGGTTTCTATGCATAAACTGAAATATGGAAAATGGGTGTCTAAAACTACAAAAACCTAGAAAAATACTTGTAGTGGTCTGACTCATATGCCACTTTTGGCGTATCAGTCCCAATGTGCCTTTTTTGAAGGTTAAGCTTTGATCCTACTCTGCAATTTCTTCTCTCTCTCCCACACTTAGTTTCTAGATTTGAAACCCTAATTTTGGACTTGTAGAAGTTTTTCTATGATATTGCAAGTGATGAGACAACTACAAAACTTTCTTCATTCTTGTAAAGTTCTCATCTTCAAATATCCTTCATGCCATGAGACACCTAGACTTATAGTCACACATGTAAAGAGGAGAAAAACTTATTGACTATTAGTGAATAGGGGTTTGACTTGGTCAAAACCATTTTGTATAATTAAACCAAATGTTGAGATAATGGAATAAGGATATAAAACATGAAACATGAAAAATGATACCATGAATGATGTCTTGTAAATGATGTCTTGTAAATTTGCAATCTAACTGTTGGGAAACCAAATCTGCACTCTATTTGCTAAGCTTTTCCAATTACACTTAGCAGATTTGGACCAACATTGGAATGCTTTCATGTTGTGGGTAACCTATTTGAAAGCAGACCTATGGGTTGTGGGCTGACTTCCCCATTTGATATCACTTAACTATTGAATTTTTTATATAAGGGTAAGAGTTGCATGAAATAAACCTAATGTTGGAAAGAAACTAAAGTGATACACCAAAACAATTTAGACTTGCTAATAGCCTTGCACACTCAAATTAATATTTCAAAGCTAACTAACAAAAATCCCTATCCAATGTAGTTCACATCAATAATTTATAAAGAGGTATATAATAGTTTTCTTAAAAAGAAAAGATAGGTTTCACAATCAATAACACTACTAAACAAAATAGTTTATAACCTATAAACATACATTTTCTATCAAATGGATGCATGAAACATGGGACAAGTTGTAAGGAAAATGAATTTTCACAAAATAGACTGATCAACCATTAATAACACACCACAAAACATGAAGATAAAAGGTAACAATGCTCCAATCTATTAAATCAAAGTGCTTACTATAGATTAGGTTTGCCTAAGTTACAATGCAGCTTCACCAAAAAATAACTCCAAGATAGTAGGTATCCTCCTACTAAAAAAGAAAGAACTTCTAAAATGTTCAAAAATGAACATACTTAACCAACACCCACCAAAACCTCCCACACATGTGCTTCTAGAAGATTATCCTCAGATAAAATAGAAATGGCCCTAAAAGAACCTTCTAGAATTCTCTAAAATGCCCTCTACATGGAGAAAAACAAGCTAAGTCAATAGCCATCCCAAAAGTGTGACAAATATACCTCCAGCTAGCCTCATTCTTCACCAAAATAGTCTAAACAACATCTCACACTTCCCACACCTTTGCAAGTCATAATTGGTCCTATTTCAACACTTGATCATATTCTCCATCATGTGGTATGTGTGTTTCTAAAAACACAAGGCTTTTAAAAGAATTAAAGATAGTGAATTTGTTAAGTGATTTATAAGATACCACTTAGCAAAACACTTTACAATTTAGCATTAATCAAAGGGCCCCACCATTTTTTTGTGTTACATTTGTACTTAAAAGAAAAATAAAATTGATTTTAAAATCACTTACATAATATCTTCAAATATGGAACAAAATGTAACATGAAATGCTAAGGAAAAAAGCTCTCAAAAGCTTCTAAGGCACTTTGACCATCAACTTACCATGTTTTGCATTCTTCCCACACATGTCATACTTCATTGGTTTGGAAAGGCATATAGTATCAATAGCCCTTGGCCAATAAGGTTGTCCTCCAAGACTCTTGGAAGGCATATTCCACCATGGTATTGGCAAAATAAAATCATCACTTAAGGATCTCATGGCAACACAATGTATTGCACACCTCAACATAAGTCATATTAACATAAGGCATAAAATTCCAAGGTGATTACACATGACATATTGAAAACTTAGCAAAGATTTCGAGAATGGGGAAAATAAATAAAGGCATAAAAAAATGCCTAAGGCAATAGTATGTGATTTTTAGCCCCCATCATATTTCACATGAGTTTGATTTTAAAATAAAGGATAAAATATCCCATCAAAATGAAAAGAATAGGGTCAAACCATAATGATAATACTCAAATGATGCAAAAACACCATCATTTGGTCACCTAGAAGAATTCGGAAACATGATGCTTTGCTGCCAAGGTTTGAGCAAACACAAGAAAAAATGACATCGACAATGGTTCTCAGTTGGATTTTGACATTCTTTCCATAAAAAGCACCTTGGGGAACTTAGGTAACTATGTATTCTTGGAATAACTTGAATCTTTTGACTTGGAGGTCATTTTTTGACTTACAGGTCTCGGCCATGAACAAACTTTGATAGATTTTCTTTGTTGCATCTATTTTTTGTTACCTTCCTCTTTTGACAGCCACCATGAAAGTTGAAAAGCTTGTATGAAGCTCATTGTGCATCAAAAAATCTTTCTAGAATGTGGAGATTGTATGAGAAACCTTCAGGTAATCATTCAATAGGCTGCATTTTTCTGAATTTGGGCAATAAAGACCTCGTGCTTTGTTTCCTCGTTGAGAATAAAGGGTGGAAGCTTGTTTACTTTGTCATTAAAAAAAAATACTCCATTTCATTTCTATTGTTTCTCTGACTTGCAAATGGCTCACTGGCCACAGCCATGAATAGATAGATGTGTTCTTATTCTTTATTTCTAAAAACCCTCCTATAATATTTTCACTTTCCTTCTTCTTTTTCATAAGCCTTTGAAAAATTAAAAACCAAGATGGGTTTCTAGAAAAAGAAAAAAAAGAAAACTGGACTATGGCTCAGCCCTTATCATTTGAACTGGGTTTTCTTGCATCAGTGATTTTCTGTCTATTTCTGCATTTTGAGAAAAAACCCTACTTGGGTTTCTTGTAGCCTTCCTTTTTTTTGCACTCCTTAACTATTGATAAAGAACCCAAATGGGTCACTGGATTTAGCACGTAGCTTAGGTTTGTTGCAAGGAATAGATGATTTTTGCAAGTTTATTTCATTTTTCTTATAGAATATAAAATGTAGCTCCATTTTGTGTGATAAAACCGGGCAAGGTTATGATAAAAATGAGATTCCATAGGGGGTCACCTATTGAAAAAAAAGCTTCCTTTGTTCATTTGGTAATGTGCTTTAATCTTTCACTGTTACTTCAAGAAAAGTGATGAAAAATGGCTCTAATTGACTTCTTATATTATCTTCTTGTATTCAACCTTGATGGGCTCCATAACTGCATTTTTGATTGTCAAGGACACTAAACCAGTTGCCATCTTGCACTAAACATGAGTAAACTTTAGTACTAAAGCCACTGCCTTCTAGTAACAAATTCTGATGGAACTCTAATCTCATTGATCCAATTGTTTACCCCTGTCAAAGCTTTTCTTGTAGCTGATGATTGCATTCACAAGTTATTCCTGTTATATACTTATGCATTGAGGGCATACATTAGGTTGTAAAAAACCATGAACACTTATCTATTACTGACCCTTGGTAGCTCACCTCCTTGTACATTTAAAACCACTATCATACTCTCATTTGATTTCCATCATAAGTTTTATGATTCACTTATGCTTGACTGTCCTTTAGCTACCCTATAGCATGATATCACTATGGAATTCCATTCATGGGATCATTGTATTATTGTCCCATTCACTCCCTTAGTATTGTCCTTGTAGCTATGTGCTATGTTAGGGCGATCCAAACCAAGGCATCACTCATTTTTTATAAGCCTTTTGTGTTGTTGCATTATAGCTTTGGCCATCTCTATAACTGTATATAGAGATATTGCAAGATACTGATGAAAATTGGCAGAAAGGGTAGAAATTACTATCAATAACCACATAGCTCAAACCGTTAAGCAATATTTTCTTCATTTGCAAGTCTATATCAGTTCTACAGTAAAGGCAACTAGGCGATACATCCTTAGCAATATTTTTAACAAGAGGTGACATAGGCACTGTTAATGACGTAAAGACATGACTTCTATGCTATCCTCCATAGCAGCCTTATAGCATTTGTGACTATCATTTCCATTGACTACCTTTTACCCCCCTTTGATAGTGACTATCTTGCCACCCTAGAGATTGTGCATCTTTCTCCTTAATTCCCAATTTCTCCCTTCTAACACATGCATTGTAAGGGAATCTTCTACCACCTATTGTCATGAACTTTGACTGTTATCTCCCAATGAATGTCCACCCTTTATGACTACCTTTAAAGGTTATGATTGCATGTCTCATATCACGATTCCATAAAGCAAGTCCTTCTCATTGATGACAGTGGACTGGTATTGGCACTAAAGGTTTGTTTCCATCTATGGTTTTGGTATCAAGCTTGTTTTGAAACTCTTTATTTATGTAAAAACCTATCAACCTATTAACACTAGTGATAGGAACTTACTTAATGTATCCACCATGTGAGACTACCACTAGTGATAGGAACTTGCTTAATGTAACCACCATGTGAGACTGCCACTAGTGATAGGAACTTGATTAATGTAACCACCATGTGAGACTGCCACTAATCTTTTAGCATTACAACTACTCATGATTTCCTTGATGGCTATTTAGAGTTTCCTCAAAGTCTTGCATAGTAATTAACACTGTGAGTTGGGTATAGTACAGTCCTTGAGACTGTTAGCAACCTTGATCTCACTCACTAACATAAGTTGATGGCCCAGTATAGAGAGTAAAGGCCCACCTATTTTCTTCTCAATTTCAAGACTTCCAAATTTTTGAATCCTTTGAGATGACTACTTCAGGTCTATTGTATTCAGTATCCTACTCACTGTCATAATTCTTATCTCATGATCTCTACTAACTGCTCTTTAGGATTGGGCTCTCTATGAAGTATGGATGTCCCATTATGCTTGCTCATTGATTTGATCAGTATGTGTTGTTGTTCTTTACCCTCCTTAGGACTATTCTTGTAGCTTGTATAAGATCACATAGAGAGCACTTTTTTGGTTCAGTTTCAATGTCTTTGACGATGCATCAAAGTTGGAAGGTCACTGTCCATATTTGGTAACGACTGTCCTTTATGATTCATAGTGCTTAACCACTATCCTGCAATAGGAGTGCCTTCATTGCATGGTGTCAATTACTAAAGGGTTGTTGACCATCCATTGTCTCTTAATGGATGATTGAGTTGTGTATACTTGACATGACAATCCTATGTTCAAGTGGTTGCTAATATTTGATTGAATCTGGGAATGATCCTTACATATGCTCTAACCTTGTTCTGAATGGATTGTGTTTCACATCCTCCGATGTTCATGCTTATTCCTTTCTTTATAATATTCTTAGAGGATAGCAAACCTTTGTGTTATGGCATATAAATTGTATCTTTATCACATCATATGAGGGTTCTATTGATGTCATGATTTCCTGTAATGACATATTTATGATATGCACATGTCTGTGTCAACTAGAGTTGATGCTTCTTGAATGTCTTTTCCTTATTCCTTTCCTCAAACCATCACACATTGATTACTAGATGGCAAGCCTATTTTCTAATGTTTGGTTGAGAAGGCCTTGAATTCACCCTTGTGCAACTTCATATTTTGTCTTTAGTTCTTGTCCTTATCTTTCATGTTCAGAATGCTTTCAATCCTATCATACTCTCAATCTCAAGGACATCATATTCATCTAACTCATGGGGTATAAAATTAGATGGCCATGTTTCTTTTCCATGAAGACAATTATGCTTTGTTTTGGATACCCCCCATGCTTGTTGACCTTATACTTGTACCATTAACATGAGTCAACCATTACTCTTGCTATTGTCATATGTAATAAACATGCATAGTCTCCTCATTCTACCTTTATTTGACAACCACCTGTCACATATGTGGGTGACCAAACAACTCACTTTCATATGTGATGAGTGACTACCCAATAGGCTTGTGGTGAGAGGGGATTGACAACAATTTGAAATGCTTCCTCATTATTAAATAGATGCATAATTGAACTTGATGCATCTTCAAAATCACTTCCTTTTATAAAATGGATCAAGGGTACACTTAAGAAGATTGAAAGACATATCAGCATAGTATGATGCATCTTTTGAATTTGATAATGAAATTTGATCAATTGGTATGACTCCATATTGATTAAATGCATTGATAAGAAATAAATCTTTGATCAGGTTGCTCAATTTCCTTTTATTTTAAAGCACATTGAGCTCTACCCTTGTGGGAGCCACATTTACCCCACATGTTGCATTTGATTTGATAATGAAACAACAATCATACTTGTCATAAATTTTCACATGAAGCAAATAGTTAGAAAATAAATGCATATGTTGAATGTTCTTTTGTTTAATGCATTTATGGATCAGATTAAACATGCATAGGTAGGTGTGAATGTAAGGATTGAATCATTTGTTGCTTAGATCCTTGCTCTAACCTCATTGTACTTTGAGGTACGGGAACAAGGAGCACTACAACTAGAGAGGACACAAGTAGTTTGAGGTAGTAGGAACATGACAGCGGGCGATCTGTAATCAGTCATTCATAGGCAATGATTGGTTCCATTCTTATATGCACACTTTTTCCTTCTACTTATTCATGTATGAGTTGCTTCATATTTTTATTGAATAAGAAAGTTATTCCCTTCACTTGTGAGGGACATGTATATTTCATGATTATCAATAAAATAAATTACATTTTGAATACATGATTCTCTTTCTCATTTGTTGTAATGCACCATTGAAATGGAAAAAAATGTAATCTAATTTACTTTGACAATCACTCCTTCATGCATGTTGAAACTAGTAGTTTTATGGTTTGTCTTTAAATGTTTAAATAACATGAAAAGAACAACACTATGGTTACCTGATTTCAGCTAAAAGCTAAAAATTAGGTAACACTAACATGAAATGGCCATGAAGGATGTAAATATAGATCTTGAGATAAGTGTATACCAATGCTTGATAGTGGATCTTGAATGCAACAACACAACACTAGCTCAATAACATGCTTGATGATTGATATCCTTGACATGATGATGGATCATGAAATGTTGCAACAATTGGTGAGGAATTTTGTACTTGAATTCCTTAGAAATGATCTTCAATGTTCTCTTGATGATCTTGCAAAGTGTTGAAATGGTTAACTCTTGATTTTTAGACTAGATATCATGAAGGCTTAGTTAAATAATTATTTAAGACCTCATTTATATAGGTAATCCATCTAATTTCCCATTTATTAGATTCGATAGGCTACCGTTCAATAAATTTGAGTTTAAAACCATGTTTTCTTGCTCAAAACCCCAAAAAGGCCCCAAATGGGACTCATATGCCACCTCAGGTGTATGGGTCTCACTTGTGTAGGACACAAAATCCCAAGGTGGTGTATGGGTCACACAAGACCTTTTTCAGAGAGGAAGTGTTAGGGAGTTCGGAATTTAAGTCTATTTATTGATCTTGTCAAGATTTTGGTTAAAATAAGCCTCAAGATGCGTAATCTAGGGTCTTAGGGGTCTATTAATGATGATATAAAGGTCATAAATGCAAGCGGGCCCAAAAATCAATGTGAAAGTGTAAATGAATATACTTTACAACATTAAATAAAGGAAAAGTTAGGTCTATTTAGCTTAAAAGATCCCTAAATCTAGTGTGAATGTGTACAACACATTACAACACTAGATTAAGGTAAAATTAGGTCCAAGGGCCCTAAATTTAATGTGAAAGTGTAAATGAATACAATTTACAACATTAAATTAAGGAAAAGATAGGCTTATTTAGCTTTAAAAGGGCCCAAGACCCAATGTGGATGTGTAAAACACATCACAACACTAGATCAATGTGACCTTAAGTTCATTTTAATATTAAACATTCCTAGGTTAAGTGTGAAAATGTAAACGACAATATTTTTTGACACTGCATTTAGCTCCCACTTTAGCGAGAGGGGGAATTTACTTCAAACTCAAGGTAAAAGCAAGAAGTTGGATCCATGAAAAGGGGAATTTTTGGCCAACAAAAAAAATATCACATAAAATGTGTATGCATTATTAAAAAATGGCGTGTGTGTTATGCTTTGAGTACTTGAGCCTAAAAAATGCATATGCTCTAAAAACCAAGTATGCCTTATAACGCATACACATTAGATAACCTGTATGCATTTTGTAAAGCATACAAGTCATTTATATAAATTAAATACCTTTTAGAAATTTGTACTTATTTAATTTTTTAAATAATCAAGCAAATAAAGAACACATATGTGTTTCGTAACATTTACACATTGCTAAAAATGAGTAAGAAATTTTAAATTTTTTGAATCCCCAACCCACATGTTGCCTCACTTTTATGCTTAGGAAAGGCTTGGAAACCTAACCCTTAGCCTTTGACTTGTAACTAAAAAAATAAGGCAGATTCAAGAGAAATGTCCAACTTTGACAATATGGCTGATGGACTTTTTTTTAATCAATATATGAAATTAAAACCCATTAGAGAACATGATTTCTAGTTTCCAAATATATAATATTTTTTAAGATTGGATTAATTTTTTTATTTTATAATTAATTTCTAAGAAAACTAGTCCATAAACTTGAAATATCAAACTTATTTTATTTTTTTAATAGCAACATTTTGGTTAATTTTCTTGTAAAAAAATATGTATGGCAATAATCTTAGACAATTCTCTACACAATGGAAAAAAAATTCAAAATTTTTTTAGTTTAGGTTCAATTATGTTGTCTATACATGTTGATTCTTAAAAACAATAATTAAGACAAATAAAAATTCAATAAAAAAATTTCAAAAAAAAAATTACAAAAAAACATCATCATCAATCTTCATGTTATTAGCTATCTTTCTCCAAAAGGAATTAGTAAAACACTTTTATTTGGGGCAAAAAGTGGTATGCATACACGCGCATGGTATGGTAAAAAAAAATGACTTTTAAATAGTGGTTTTTTTACACCCCTATTAAAATTTAATTTCTATCATATGGGTATTTGAATAAGTTACATTTTTGAAAACTAGATTCAGAATTTTAAATTTCATAGTACTGAATTATTTTAAGATTCATTGTGTATGTACCTCAAATTTTCAATCCAAGTGTGACAAATTCTGAGAAACTAAAAAAATACTTCCACTTTTTGAGATTTTTGTGGACCCAGCTTCTTGCATCAACCCCACACACTAAAGTAGACATTCAAGAGGGGTCTAAGTGTACCGATGTAGATGGTCTATGATAAAATATATCAAGGAGGCAATCAATCTCCCAAGGTCCAAGATCCAATTCCAAACCAACATAAGCACAAAATGACATGCACAAGGTGTATGATATGTAGCAAAACAAGATACACAAAAATGAATGTAATGTCTAAAAGAAATAAAAACAAGTGAAAATAAATATAAGTGGATCAAACCTCGACCATTTTTCCAACACGATGTGGCTCAAATCTAAGTTTTTTTCCCAAAGATGTACACTCACTCTAAGGCAATAGAACTAATGGTTGTTCGCTCAGTGAGTAATCAAAGAGAGTGAGACACATACACATGCAGCTGGTATGCACTCACAATAGATGTGAGTGGCTAAGAGAAATTCATGCCCAAATCAGCTTCTTGTCAAACCATACCAAAGTTATACCTCATGATAACTTTGATAAGGTGCCATGCAACAATGAACTTTGAGCTTCATGATGCACGAAAAGCTTTGTATGCTTGGAGCTCATGAACAAACAAGATGGCTTCATAGGCATGCAAAGTTTATTATGCAAGGTGGCCATATAACCGATGTTGTAAAACTCAAAATAGTGTAAGATTTGTTTTAAGGGATTTTTCTTAGTTCATGTAAGGTGTCTTCTTAGGGAACCTCATGCCTAATATCTATAAGAGAGGAAAATTCAAAGAAATATCATGCTCTTAGAGGAAATCAACCCCAATGACACCACCAAGAAAAAGATGCATTGCAAGAAAAATAAAATCACACATTGAAACATGAGTGTTGATGTATGCCCCCACTTTAAAGTGATTGCTAACACCATTGTTGTGAGAAACTCCTTTAAAGTAGAAGATGACATGAGAGCTTATTTGGAAATCCCTATGCCAAGTCATATGTTTCAGAATAAAACTACATGAATAAGTATGTCTAATGTGAGCCAACTTAAGGCATATCATCCACATCCCAAGCTTGCTCTTATATGTTCATGAAAGGTGGTCAACTAGCCAAAGGAGACAATGACAAGTGACATACAAGGACAAGGATAAATAACCCCTTTCTCCCACTTAGTGCAAGACAAGGATGAGTGGAATAGGATGAAAATAAGTATCAATTAGAAGAATAAGGTGCTTCAACACAAAGAAGGTAACCACAATCCTTAAGATGTTGAATTTTATCACTTAAAGCTTTACATTCATTCATGGAATGACCATGAACCCTATGATACATGAAAAATGAATTCTTGCAATAAAATTTCTTTTGGGTTCTTGGAGGGAGAGATATCAAATGATCTTGGAGGATTCTTGACAAGATACCCTCTTCATCAATGGTAGAAGATGTTCCTTTATTTTGTGATAAAGATGTCTCTTGCTTAACTACACAAGATGTCAAACTTACACAAGAATCTTTACATTTTGGGATTGTGTTCTCTCCTTTATAGGATGGTGTAAAATCTAGAACAAATTCAAATCATTAGTGTTTTGGATGTTGACATTAGGATTAAGCGAGGATTTCTTTCTTTCTTTCTTTCTTTCAAATGAAAATACTCAAGACCAGTAATGTTAAACTTGGCTTAGAGGGGTCTTTTGTAAGATTGTTGATATTGAGCAAAGGCTTGTTTATTTATTTCAAGGGAGAATAACAAGACCACTAGTCTTTTCTTGCAGGTGACACTCTATAGGGACACATATACCTTGTTCTCTATCACCACATCCTTTTCCACTATATCTCAATTGTTTCATAAGTTTGTAACCTATTCCATCAATCTTTATCACTTCTTTAGGATTTGGAGGTTGTTGATAGTTAGTTTCATCAAAGTTTGTTGTCTTTCTTCCAAAGTGGTTGAGGTGGATGCTTTTAAAGGGTCTTCCAATTTTTTTTTTACATTACTACTTTTTCTCTTCCCTTTTTATAATATTTGTTTATGATATTGTATTCCCCCATGAATTTTGGTTTGAAGTCCAAGAAACCCCAATCATCTTCTAACAACTTCATGATTTCCTCAATATGTTTTTCTTTGTCTTTCTATTGTACATGTTCTACTTGTGTAGTTGGTGGTAATATTTTTAGAGTATTTTCTTAGCCTTTCTCAATGTTAAAAAAATTGTTTGGGTTAGGGTCAACTTCAATTGTGTATACTTTGTTGTTGTAAATATAATTCATTTTATGATGAAGAGTAGAAGGCCCACCCCATTCATTTCATGAATCCATGGTTTGCCTAAAAGGAGGTTATATGAAAGAACATGAGGCATAACATGGATCAGTGTTTCTAATGTGTCCTTTCCAACTATAATAGGCAAAGTGATCAAACCAAATGGTTCTTTTCCTACATTGAAAAATCTATTAATAGATAAAGAGTCAAGCTGAACCTTTGATTTATCCACGCCAAGCTTTTCCAAAAGGGTCACACTATACACATTAAGGGTAGATCCATTGTCATCAAGGGTTCTTTTTATTCCCAACATATTAAAGCTAATTATTATCATGAAAGCATCATTTCAATTTTTCACTTCTAAAGGAGGGAGCTCACTTTGGTAGATTGTTTCTAGTGTTAAATGTATGAGCAACAGTATTATGACTCAGTTGCTACAACACATTTATTCTTAGGTGGGTAAAGGACAAGTTCAGGTTTAATTTGAGTTGGAGGCTTATGTGAAGGTGGGTAAAGGATGATTTGAGGTTGAATAATATTAATATCCCTTATTCAAAATTAAATAAACATTATCATCAACCTTTTAATAAAATAAATCAAACATCCCTTTAATTAAATCCAAATGCATTTTCCATCATTTTCTGATTTAAATAAATCAATTATTTAAATCAAATAAGTCAAATCATCATTAGGCTAATCTAATCCTAATTAAGTTAACCTAATCATCCACTTGCACAAATAAATCAATTTATTGATTTATTAAAATCCATATTTTCTTTCAACATGGCATCTTGGAAGAATATTCCTCACCCATGCATTTTCAGAATATTAAATTCTGACATGTTCCCCACTCAGAATTTAAAATTCTGACTTATCCTCCACCCATGCATTTTTAGAATATTAAATTCTGACATGTTCCCCACTCAGAATTCAAAATTCTAACTTATCCTCCACCCATGCCTATTCAGAATATTAAATTTTGACATGTTCCCCACTGAGAATTTAATATTCTGAAAGCCTTACATGTCCCCCCACTCAAACAATTTTAAATTCTTGGCACATGGACCAAAATGTGCTCACTCCTCAACCAATCAGAGGTTGACAAGTGGCCTCATTTCATTGGCCAATCTCTCATCAAGAAAATCTATAAATTGAAGCTTAATTCTCCATAATTGGATCCACAACTCTCATGCAAGGTTACTCTCTTGAATTGAGAAATAATCTTGCTCATCTCCATTGCATTTCATCATCTTAAGCTTTGATCAAGGATTGGGAAAGGGTCACTTGCACATGTGACACCAATCCACTATGGAATAGGTGATTTTTTTATTGCTTTCCTAATGTTTTAGTTGTTCTATTTTCCTTTGTTGCATTTGGAAGCATACATAATATATTTCATAGGGGTATCTTGATTGATTTTGCAAAGTACTAACCCTTATATGAAGTTTAAGTTGTTTTTGCAGATTAATTAGGATGCTTCATATTGGCACTAGAAGGAAGAGAAGTATGTGCAGATCATGGTGCCAAAAGTGGCAATATTATGGGGGTATGTGGCTTTTTTTTCACCTAAAATTAATGAAACGAAAAGGGTTTTTAGAGGAGATTTTCAGCTTTCCAGAAATATAAATTATGATTTAATTTGAATTTAATAAATAATTATTATTTATTTTCTATTAGAATTACTAAAGTTGATCGATAGGCTGATTGAAAACATCTATAATTTTCGTATCATATTTTTGAATTGCGATTCTATGCTTCACATACTATAGGATTAATTTCATGAATTTGACCAGTTAAGGTGGTCGGGGTTTTATATTTTCTAAAAGTTGTAATAAAAATTCATAATTAATTATTTACTTGGAAAAATTACAAAAATATGCATCACATCCACATGAGTCCTCTACATATATATAAAATCTTACAAAAAATATTATCATTTTATTATGGTTAGGTAGTGATTTTTTCCCAAATTTAAGTAATTGAAATTTCAAATTTTCACCAAATAGATTTTATTTATTTTAAATACCTAGTATTTTAGAAACTACATTCAATTTTCTACAAATTCTATTCTTACATATTTTTGAAATAATATAGATAACTTATTCAAATATTTACGTCAAGTTGCCTAACACTGATTTTTCTGAATTTTTTGCCACTTAAGGGCCTATTTTTTGCATGATGATCCTGCACATACCCAGAACAAAGGAGGCGAAAGGAAGAAAAAGGAAAGAAAGGGGGAAATTTTTTCGTTTGCGCAAGGAGCTATGCTAGAAGTGATCTTCGAAGAAACTTAGAAGAAGTTTGAGCATCAAATTTGAAATTTAAAAAACATTTTTAAATGCTTGGGGATCCCGTCTTATGCCTTAATTTTCTGTTTTAGGCTAACTAATTTTTTTTTAGCTTTTAAAATGAACATTACCTAGGCTCTCAATTTTCATTGTGAAAAGGCTTAAAATGAATCTTAGGACAAACTCACCAGATTTTGTTTGAGGTTAAGAATTGAACAATCAAAACTCACACTTCATCTTGGTGCTTAAAACGAACTCACAATTGCTTTGGAAGGATAAAATGAATGTGTGTTTGCTTTGTTTTGTGGTTACTTACTTAAACTAAAGTCATCGAAAAGGACGTATGCGCTTCTCTCGCGCTTCCAAGCGATCTTGAGAATCAAAAGGCGTTTTTGGAGATTTTGGTGTAAGATAAAGTGATCACCTCCACACTTTGATTTGGGCTTAAAATTGAACAACATATTGTGCGAGTGTGATTAAACATATGACATGTGTTCTCCCTTTGTTTCTAAAAAAAGGTTGATCGAACTATGAGTGTTTTTCTTCGCTATTATTTATCCTAGAGGGCCTGCCTTGGGGAAAAAGTACTCACCCAAGGGAATGACTCAACCGGTAACACTCTAAAGCCAAGAGTATTTCCAGCTGAGATATAAATGTGGGTATTGGAAGAAACCCGAGTATCAGGCGGTTGATTCCAACAAGATGGATCTGAAAGGGGACTCTTGTCATATGGGTCAATCTCCATGAATGGAAAGTCCTTACTAGAACCCATTTGCTAGAATTTTCCAAAATCCTTAATCTATTTGTTGGTGCAAGAATGGTCATTCTGAAGCCGCCCCACACTTTTACGATCTTTAGTAGAAATGGAAAATATGCCATGGGAGTTTCATGGGTGTTGATGCTTGGCTGCCCCGTATAAGTGAATGTCATGGAGTGGAGTCAGTGGGGTCAAGCATCTAACCATTTGCTAAAGATAAGAGTAGCTAGACTTGTCCAAGTGGGGATTCAACAAATATTGTCTTACACATCCATAGGGTTCATACTTGTCTTGGTTTGAAAAGATAGTGCTTTATTCGAAAACATTTGCAAAACAAACATTCAACATGATTTTTAAAATTTCAAACCCTTTAGGAGGAAAATATCATTGACCAAAGGGTATGTGCAGGATCATGGTGCACCAAAAAGTGGCAATATTATGAGGGTATGTGGCTGAGGACTTTTTTTCAGCCAAAATTAATGAAATGAAAAGGGTTTTTAGAGGAGATTCTCAGATTTCCAAAAATATAAATTATGATTTAATTTGAATTTAATAAATAATTATTATTCATTTTCTATTAGAATTATGACTAAAGTCTTGATCGATAGGCTAATTGAAAAACATCTATAACTTTCAAACGGTATCATATTTTTTGAATCCAAAACATGCGTCACATTCTATGCTTCACATAATATAGGATTAAAAAAACAAAAATTAAATTTCATGAAGTTTTGACCAAGTTAAGATGGTCAGACAAACGAGTTTTTATATTTTCTAAAAGTTGAAATAAAAAATTCATAATTAATTATTTACTTGGAAAAAAATTACAAAAAAAATGCATCACATCTGGACATGAGTCCTCTACTTATATATAAAATCTTATGAAAAAATATTATCATTTTATTATGGTTAGGGTGGTCAGACAGACACCTACTTCTTATTTTTTCCCTGAAATTTTAGTACTACTGCATTGAAATGTCAAATTTTCACCAAATAGATTTTATTTATTTTTAAATAAACCTAGCATTTTAGAAACTAAATTCAATTTTCTACAAATTTACATATTTTTGAAATAATATAGATAAATTATTCAAATATTTATGTCAAGTTGCCTAACACTGATTTTTCTAAATTTTTTGCCACTTAAGGGCCTATTTTTTGCACGATGATCTTGCACATACCCCAAATTCTTGTGTTGTTTCTTTCCCTTGGGATTACATCCTTAGAAGTTCCTAAGCACTTGAATTTGCATCTCAATTTGCCTACTAAAGTTAAACAATAGGAAACCCTTTCCTTAAATTCATCAAAGTTTCACATAATATACTTTGTGAAATGAGACAAAGTTGAGACATTGGACATTTAGTTTGAAATATAATCAAGAGTGTGTTTGTGGTAAAAATAATTCATTAAACAAAGATCAAAGACAATTGGACCTCACACATGTGTCTTCAATGATTTCACGCAAAATCAAGATCAAGAAACCGAAGGTGAAAGCACTTAGTTTGATAGCCCATCTAGAACGTCTTTCCATGTTATACAAAGTTAGATAAAGACTTATTTTCAACTTTTACAAGAAAGCTTCAAGGAACAATCTTGGTTTGTACTCATTCTATTATTTCCAAAACCCAAATCTTTTTAGAGAGTTTAAATATCTTGTTTAGAGAAAAGCTTGTTCTTCAATACTTAGGTCTAGGAAAACAATGTGTCTATTTTAGGTTCATCTTAGGATCAAATCAAATCAAAATCCTTTTTCATTCATCCTTTAAAACATTGAAACAAACATCATCTCACAATCACCTTTTGGAAAATCTTGAAATCGTCCTTACTACTAGGCTTTTTTGGCAAAAAAAACCAAAACCATCAAAATCATTGAGACTAAATCCTTGAAAACATTTATCAAAATCAACTTTGGCTAGGTACGTATAGATGCATCCTTTTGCATATGCTTTGTCAAAATCATCTTGTTTAGCTTAGTATATGAAGATGAATCCTTCGTCATATGCTTAGTGAAACTATCTTCTTGTTTGGATAGGTGTGGGTAGATGCATCCTTCTCCTCGCACATATTCAAATTATCATCATTTGAGAAAATTCATCCTTAGGTAATCATCCAAACATCTTAGGATCTATTTGCTCAAAATCCCAAATCCAAATCAAACTTAAGGACAAAATCCCAAATCCAAAAAACAAATCAAAATCAAAATCTGCAAGTCCTAAAAGCCTAGTGTCTCATTCAAAGATTTATCAAAAGCAAAAAAAACATTCATATCATCCATCCCTAACATCATCATCATATCATCACCTTTGATCCTCAAAGCATCCAAAAACATTTCTACTTTGGTGCATAAAACAAAGATCAATCCAAAGGAGTCAAGAGATTTATCTCCCATTCTTAAAATTGATCCTTGTTTTATGGTTCAAACTAGATCTCCATACAAGAAGAGCATGGAAACCAACAAAGAAACACCCGCTTCAAGTGATTTAAGTTAAACTACTCCAGAAATGAATCTTATTGGGTCTGGAACACTCACAGTTAACCTTTCCACAACATCACAAAATCCGCAAGAGGAAGACCAAGGAGAGGACCTCACTTTTGGAATGTCTCATGAAGAAATGACAGAAATGCTCCAAAATCCAAACAACCATAGAATCATCAACATCATGATGAGACTTAACCCTTCATTATACATGCTTGAACTAGCAAAACAAGGGGCCAAGTTGCCTTCTGATTTTGACGTGAGCACTATAGTAGAGACATATTTTCCACCAATCTCATCCACCATCCCCATTTCATATGCACCCCCATCTAAAAACATCACGCAGAATATCCCACAACTCACAACATCATTTGCTCCAACTCAACCCAACGTTAACAAGGGAAACACACTTCTCAATGCTCTCCAATCACATCCCCTTGTTAGTAACCAAAACTTAGATGCAAATGCCACATTGGAACAAAACATCTCCCAAAATTCGTTACACAAAAATGTTCCTCTCACCTTACATTATGACCCATCATCAACATCTTTTCATGAAGCACCACAAACACCTCTTCTCACAAATTCACAAGAAGAGGGAGATATGTTCAGACTAGGGGGCGTATTTGACACCGTGCAACAACTAAAACCCCTTACATTTCCACCTATCCCACCACTACCATTATCATCCATACCACTCCTTGGTTTAGGGCTCCCCCCTCTACCGAGCATCAATCAAAACAATATCCCAACCATCAATCAAAGCATTACACCAAACACCCAAAATTTGTCATTAATATCACAACAAAAAATGACAAAATACGAAAGCATTGGCAACATCATCAAACACCCCCACATCATCACAAAGCATGGCCTCCCAAGGGCCAATCACATCAATGATGCCACTTACTACACCAAAATCACCATCCACTAATCAAATAACCAACACAACATCACCATTCACCACCACCACGAATGCTATTCCAAATCCACCACCACCAACATTCACCACATCAAACCAATATGACACAGCATTGTAAGTGGCCTTCCAAAGAGGATACCACCAAGTCCAAAAACAAAAAGCCATACACATAGTTGCTCAGCAAGCTGCTAATGCTGCACAAATCGCCCAAGCTGCAGAAGCTACTTTACAAGCACAACAAACACAACAAGCACAACAAGCACAAGAATTGTTACAACAACAACAAAAAGCTGCTCAAGCATTACAAGCACAAAAACTCACTCAAGTGCAACTCTTATTACAACAACAAGCAGCACAAGTGCAAGCACAAGAACAACTTCTTGCACAAGCAGCACAATTGCAAGCATACCAACAAGCACTAAAGCAATATCAAGAACAATAAGAAGCAGTAGAACTGGAAGCCCAACAACAAGTGTTGTGGGAACAACAACAAGCCCAACAACAAGCATTGTTGGAACAACAACAAGTGGAAAAACAAGCACAAATCCTAGTGCAACAACAAAAAGATGAACAACAAGTGTTGTTCATACAAAAGTAAGTAGAAGCCTACTTCGCCCGCTAGAACATATCGATACCATCAAACAACACACCAACCAACCAATCCATCCAACCAATGACTCAAACACCACAAAACACTTTCATCCCACCCTTGATACACAAAATGATGTAACGACACAACTCAGGTTGCTCTCGCAACAAGTGCTCAACCTTCAATTAGGGTGAACAACCGAAACACCAAGCAACTTGTGTCCCTATCCGTTTGATAGGAGCTTAGAAATGAAACCATTCCCTAAGGGATTTGAAGTCCCTAAATTTGACAAATATCGAGGCATGGGAAACCTTGAAGATCACATCAGGGAATTCCAAGTTCATTGTATGGAAGTCGCATATGATGACACATATTTGATACGACTATTCCCTAGGAGCTTGGCAGGCCACGCTATAGAATGGTTCTCTCGCTTACCCTCTGGCAACAAAACATTCTAGGAAATCAGGGATGCATTCATTACAAACTACGCATGTAACATCACAATGGATGTTAGTCTTGAAGAGCTATACGCTCTAAAACAAGGAAAGAATGAATCTTTTGCTTCATTCCTTCAAACGATGGGGATCCAAAGCCAATTGGAGCAAGTGGACCATGCTAGAAAAACAACAATTCTGCATGATCATAGCCAACCTTGAAAACCACTTGTCATTTCATCTCAAGGTTTAGGGAATCACCACATATGATCAATTGATCCCCAAAGCGCTTAGCATCGAAAGAGCCCTTGTGACTCAACCTGCGGAATCAACATCATATCACAAGCAGCAAAACAACTGCCCATCATCTAATTACAATGATAAACCTCGCACATGGACAAGGAACAAGAACATTACTAATGATGGTGTTGTAGATGCCAAGATTGTCATTAGTGGTCCACGCCCAAACACACCCACACTGTAAATCCAAAATCAACGCCAAAACACCCATCACACAACATATCAACCCAATAACAATCCTACTATCAATAACCTTAATGATCAAAGAGGACCACCCCAACGCAAGAGTTATCCAAAATGAAAATACACTACTTTAGGGGAACCACTTGAAGACATCATGAAAAATCTCATCAATGAAAAACTCATCGAAGCACCTACATTTGAAAATTACCAAGAACCTAACATCAAACCCCCATGGTACAATGAAAATCAGCTCTGTGAATTTCATAAGATCAAAGGTCACACCACAAACAATTGAATGAGACTTAAAAATATCATTCAAGATCTCATTGACAAAAGGATCATCAATGTGGAACCACCTACAAGCAATCAGGACCTTAAAATCTACACGAATCTGATGCCAAATCATGGCAACAAGGGAAATAACAACAACAAAGATAAAGGAAAAGGTAGTGTAAATCATGTATATGAAACAGTTGTCACCTCCCTAAATGAAGACTACATGGTCATCACCATCAAGGGCGCCCGTGCCAAAGATTGTGGAGTCACTACAAGAGGTGGGAAAGTCACCATTGTAGGCTCATCCAAACCAGCCAAAGCCCCTTCCCTAGATCTGCTCCTAATGGTTATAGTGTAGCAGATCAACTCAAGAGAACACCAACACACATCTCCATTATGGAGTTGTTAAAAATATCATCTGCACATAAGAAGATCCTTAAGCAAGCATTAGTCTCGATAGAACAATTCCAAGCTAGCAGAAACATCATAACACCTAATCTCCTTATATTTCCTGACCAAGATTTTCCCGCCCAACCATCTCACAATCGCGCATTTCACTTGGAGGTCATTGTGAACAAGAGCAAAATCAAAATTGGATGTTGCAGAACATCTGTCAACTAAAAATAGTAGAAGATTCCATTGACAAAGGTAAAGGCGTCACAATAAGACATACAACGACCAAGAAAGATTGTCTCATGGCACAATCAAAATCCCTTTTCAAAGTCGATGCTCGTGGAGACTACCTGTTAGGTCTTGGACCTTGACTCTTGGGATGCCCATGGATCCATGCGATGAAACGTAGCATCAACCTTCCACCAATGTGTGAAATTCACACATAATGGACAAGAGGTTACTGTCCATGGAGATCCTGAACTGTTTTCATATTGCAAAAATCTTGAGGCCAAGTATTACAAAATCCCCCAGGTACCAAAGAATGAGGAATCCATGTCATACATCGACCCCACCACTCTCACGTCCACTTTTGTGACAAAGACATGCCATCCCCCTTCCCACCATCTCCAACATCAAGCTCATCATTCAGGAAGATGGTTGTGGAAGCTATAGGCTCCCTAATAATTCTTTTGTGATAGGAGAGTTACCAGAATCTACTAGATCATGAGGATGCCCACAACAAAATCAAGCTTCCACATCTCAAACGTCTCCTAAAGAATATCCTGAATTCACAAGCTGGGGAGATCTTGGCCAAGAGGACATTGAGGTAGACCCATCTCACATGCTATACCAAGATGAAAGACCAACAACTAATTTAGCAATGGATGAAAGAAGAAAAGGTTTCCAAATGATGCTCGCAATGGGTTATGACAAAAACCAACGATTGGGACAAAACGACAATGGACTTATGATACCTATCATACTAGAGACATGACCCATAACAAATCTTGGTCTTAGATGTATCCCTCTGAGAATAACCATACATGGTCAAAGTCCTCTGGTTAGAGCTACCAATGCCTCTCCTCAGCCAGTGCTAGTACAAGTACACTGACCAATAGTCACAGGTAACAATACACATAACTTCATAACCGAGCCCTATATTAGTAGCCATGACGAAGATATCATATCCAATCTCCCTAGGTTATTTGAAGATACCACTTTGTGTATGATTAGTACCCTTTCCTTCAAATCTGATCATCCAAATCATGAGATCCATTTAGTGTACCCTCAATTGATCTACTATGACCAATGAGGACCACCAGTTCTCGATACATTCAAAAATGATGAAGCACTCTCATAATTCATGGGATTGAGGGATAACATCCTGGATGGGGATCATAAGGTAGGGTTCATAATGGAATTAGACACACAAGCTTATTATGGGGAAACAATTGCATCCTTCAGTCATAGAAGTGAGAAACTAAGAATCATATCCAAGTCCTTGAGTGAAAACCACACTGTGGCACTCTCTGACAAGAAAATAGTAAAAAGAAAGGACATATCCAATGGTGAAAACCTCTCTGAGGCACCCGAGGATGAAGGATTCAATCTTCCCTTAAGAGCTATTCATTAGGAGAAATTAGTAGTCTTGGCCGAAAAGTGCAATCCGGTCAACATAGGAACAGAGGAGACCCCACATATCACATTCTATGTGGAATCACAATTAACAGAAGAACAAGAACTCCTAGCAGCATTCCTAAAGGAAAGACAAATAAACTTCACATGGAGTTATGTCGACATACCAGGGCTTGATCCAAAGACGTGGTCCATCACTTAGCGATGTATCCAGATGCAAAACCTATCAAGAAAAAACTCCAAAAAATGCATCCTCAAATTGCCTTGTTGGTCAAAATGGAGCTCAAAAAGTTGCTAGATGCAGGATTTATCTGACCAATTGATTACCCAAAATGGGTGTCCAATTTGGTACCTGTGTCAAAACCTGACGGAACCATCAGAATCTATACAGATTTCAAAGATTTAACAAAGCATGTACCAAGGATGACTTTCCACTTCCCAATATCAATATGATAGTGGACATGACAGGAGGGCATGCGATGTTATCATTAATGGATAGATTTTTAGGATATAACTAGATTATGATAGCAAAAGAAGACCAACATAAGACATCTTTTACTTGTCCATGGGGGACCTAGTGTTGGAACATGATGCCATTAGCCTAAAGAATGCAGGAGAAACATATCAAAGGGCCATGACATTAATCTTCCATGACATGATTCATAAAATAGTCGAAGACTATGTTGAGGACATCTAGCTAAGTCAAGAAAGAGAAAAGATCATATAGCAACCCTAAGTGCTATCTTTGATAGATTAGAGGAATACAAGGTCAGACTAAATCCCAAGAAGTGCATCTTCAACATGCAATCAGGAAAATTACTAGGATACATAGTCTCCATGAGGGGTATTGAGGTGGATCCTACAAAAGTCAAAGCAATCCTCGAGATGGAAGCACCAAGGAATTTAAAACAATTGAGAGGTCTCCAAGGAAGGCTCCAATCCATTAGAAGGTTCATAGCACAACTGGTAGATAAGTAGAACCCATACTCTCACCTACTCACAAGGGAGTAGTGTACAAATGGGATACCAAGTGCGAAGAGGCATTCAACAAAATAAAGGAATATCTACTGACATCGCCAGTCTTAATGCCGCCCATTCCAAAGAAACCATCAATCCTATATGTGTTAGCAACAACAGCAGCCCTTGGGGCTCTATTAGCCCAACATGATGAAAACGGAACCGAGAGGGCTATCTACTATATCAGTAGAACAATGGTTGGTCATGAGCTAAATTACTCATTCATTTGAAAAGGATGCCTCGCAGTAGTATTTGCATCCCAAAAATTTAGACATTACATGTTGGCACATAAGATAAAGCTCATTGCAAAACTTGATCCCCTCAAGTATCTCTTATCCAAGGAAATTCTCACAGGTAGAATGGTAAAGTGGGTAATGATACTATCAGAGTATGACATAGAGTATGTGGAGAGGAAAAGCAATTAAGGGATAGGTCATTGTAGATCAACTAGCAGAAGCACCTATCTATTCCAAGAATCCTCTTGTCTCAGAGTTTCTAGATGAATCCATCTTTAACCTCAATAGTTGATCATTGGAAATTGTACTTTGATGGTTCATATACACAACATGGATTAGGAGCTGGTGTCTTCTTCATCACCCCACAAGGAGACTGCATACCGAAGTCATAAAAATTGGCATTTCCTTGCACTAACAACATAACAGAATATGAAGCATTGACTATAGGCCTCAAAATAGCAATGCAGTGGAATATCATGGCTCTCAAAGTGTACGAAGACTCCCAATTAATCATAAATCAAGTCAATGATGAATATCAAACCAAGGACGAAAAGCTCACTCCATACAAGAAACTAGTGGAGACTCTAAAGGAATCCTTCATCGAAATCACATTTGAACAAATTCCTAGAGCCAACAACAGAGCAGCAGATGCCATGGCAACAATTGGGTCCCTACTGGACATCCCTAACAATGTTCCAAAATATGAATTCCTAATAGAGCAGCTTCTCATGCCCACATTCAAGGTACCAGAATCAGAATTCGTGTGCATAATCATCGGTCCTAATGATCCTTGGTATCATGAAATTTACACATACCTTCGAATAGGAGTCATACCCGCTGACCTACCTTCAAACCTAAAATGAACCTTTGTCAAAAAAGCATCTAGATTTATCATCCTAGGTGATACCGTAGAAGCATAGAAGGTACCTTACTATGCTATTTAAATGTTGAGGAAGCATTAAATGCTCTAACCGAAGTTCACAATGGTATCTATGGTTCACACTCAAGTGGAATGACCATAGCCAAGAAACTGCTAAGGATGGGGTATTATTGGCCCACAATGAAAAAAGAAGCACATGATCATGCCAAAAAGTGTGTACAATGTTAGCAACATGGGGATCTCATCCATGCTCCAGCTCAAGAGCTCCATCCTATCATCACACCATGGCCCATTTCACAGTGGGGACTCAATCTCATTAGGGAAATCACACCCACCTCATCCAACAGCCACAAATTTATCATAACTACAACTGAGTACTTCACAAAGTGGGTGGAAGCCATACCCATGACATATATCACTGGAAAGCAGATTTCAAAGTTCATTTTGAACTCTCATATGCTACTATGGTGTTCCACAAGCCATTATCTCAGATAATGGGACACCATTCAAAAATCAGGATGTCTGTGACTTATTCCCAAAATTCAAAATCCAACATCACTTCTCCACCCCATACTATCCCCAAGGCAATGGCCAAGCAAAAGCTACAAACAAAACCATTTTGAAAATCCTCAAGAAAATAGTCAATGATGCAGGTCGTGATTGGCATCTATAGCTTAATCCTGCCCTTTGGGCCTATCGAGCCAGCATCCACACACCCACTAGGGCCACCCCATTCTCCTTGGTCTACGGATCAGAAGCGGTACTCCCAATCGAGATCGAGCTCCCATCCCTTAGGATATCACTACAAAACCTCATCACAGATGAAGAATACTGAGTATCAAGACTAAATGAGTTGGAGCTACTGGACGAGAGATGAATAGATGCTTTAAATCATTTGCAAGTCTATCAGAATAGACTTAAACAGAGCTACAACAAGAAAATCAGAAGTAGGACTTTCCAAGTCAGAGAACTGGTCTTAAAAGAAAATCAAAAGAATGTCCCAAACCCAAGTAGCAAAGGCAAGTTCGAACCTAATTGGTTAGGACCTTTTTTCATCACAGCAAGTTATAAATCAGGGGCATACCAGTTATCAACACCCGAAGGGGAACCTCTGTAGGAACCCATGAATAGTTCCCATCTCAAAAAGTTTTATGCCTAAATCTTTTCAATGTATAGAACCAAAAAGTCCAAAAAAATAGAAAAATCCCTAAACAAATGGTTACTTCGGCGAAAACCTGGCAAATAGCCATCTTGGTAACAACAAAAAATCAAAAAAGTAAAAAATCCAAAAAATTAGAAAAATGATCAAAAATAGTAAAGAGAAAAAATCATCCTCTAGTGAAAACCACTTTGGTGTCACTTTGGGCAAGTACCTCTGTGAAAACCTGGCAAGTAGGCACCTTGTGTAAATAAGCACTTTCCATCCACCAAGATCTTTGTGGCTTGTTCGACATCATCCATCCATTTCACTTCCATCATTCATCGCATTCAGGTCTCCATCCATCACTCATCCACTCACATCCGCTCCATAGCTTGGTCCTATTTTCGTATCGTGATCCCTCCTAGTACTACTCGGCCCATCCTTAAGGTCAGTCTATCCTGCCTTTGTCGGAGTAGTCTATTGCATCACACTGGGGACATGTTCTCATCAGATTGGATTTATGTATTATCTTAAAGTCTGTCAAAACATTAGAAAATCCAAAACATCAAAACATTAGAAAATCCAAAAACATCAAAAACATCAAACATCATCAGAAAATCCAAAAACATTTGAAAATTAGAAAATCCAAAAACATTCAAAACATGTCAAAATTCAAAAAATAGGTCAAAATGTGAAAAGATCAAAAATAGAGTCGTCTAGTCAAAATGTCATCTCTGAGCTTGAACGTAGGCAAGGTTGAGATCAAAAGACATTTAGATCAGTCCTTTAGGAGTCTAAGCTGACATTTCATCATGTATATCATCATCTGTAAATTGGTCAAGTCGTCAACCCGAACTAGTCTTTGTGTGTATAACGTAGGCAAGGCTAATCTGTTGTAGGCAGGTTGATCTTTGAAACAGGGATGATCTTTGATCATCCCTGTCCTTCTCTCGGGAGTCTTTAGGGAAGTCTAAGTCATGAGTAGTGACATTTCATCATGTATATCATCATCATCAATAGAATTGGTCAAGTCAGTCCGAACTATATAGTCTTTCTTTGTGTGTGCAGTATCGCGTGGGCAAGGCTATATCTATGTTGATCAACCCCCCAGGCCTAGGATAGGGGTTAGGTCTGTACACGGTCAAAATTTTAGAAAATCCCAAAAACATTTGAAAAATAGAAAATCAAAACAATTGAAAAACTCAAAAAATACTAAAAACAGCCTCAAAACATTGCAAAACTCCAAAAACATCCAAATATTTGAAAAAATCCATCCACCTCATCTCACTTGCACCCACAATAACACCATCTATAATAAAATGGTTGTCATCCTCAATCTTTGGTGAAACATTTAGAAACAAGTCTAGCAGATTAAAAACCCAAAAGCGTCAAGTCTCAAGTCTAAGTCACTACGTAAGTAAGTTGGTCAATTCTTTGTGTCGATAGTCCATCATCCAATTAGTCCCATATCAATCATCTGATAACATCATGTCATAGGATGAATCCTTCCTACAAGGGGCATTATTTATCACAAAGAACACTATGGATAAACGAAATGACATGCCACCATCCACTAACATGTCCTAGGATGCATCATTCCTACAATGGGCATTACCTTTTGGCAATAGTTTCGGTCATTATCCTTAAAAACACATTTCCTTGTGGTTATCAATATTGAAAAACATCAGCTTGTTTGTGTGATTTATCTTTGTCTCTTGACTAATCTCATTGTGCTCAGTCCAAGGACCTCTTGATGATATCTGAACGCAGGATTTAGAGAGATAGGAATGGGGCAACCATCATTATCTTTTTGTCTGCTATGCTTGTTGGATGTTCTTGTAAAATAACTTGGTGAATACTTGCTTTGTTAGATATGTATAGAGGATACTTTGGATAGCTTGTTGACTATTACATTGAGTAGTTATACCTTTCTATGTTTTGGTCCGAGATGTTTAAAACTTCTAAAGTGCATCCTAGCAAGGTTTTCGTATGTCAGGTGTGAACAAAGATACTCCTATCTATTTTTTGAGTCAAAGTCCATCACACTAAGCACAACGCCATCCTGGTCGTTTATACCTTGATGCATCATGCTTAGGTGTGTTATCAAACATAAAGTGGCCCTTTTAAAATCCCAATCCTTGATAAGAAAATAATCATTTATCATCATCATCATCATCTATCATCATCATCATTATCGATCATCATCATCTCTCATAATGTTGGCTTGTTGGATCCTCTTATCATCATCTAATTTCTTCATTTTCTGCACTAACATCACATCATGAATAGTTAATCATCATCATCAATACATCCATCATACATCCATCATGCATACATCATGCATCCATCATGCATTCATATCATCATCATTAATATAGATCTATTAGTCTAAACATCTCTTAAATCATCATATCTGCATAAATCATACATTTGCATAATCACATCGTCTAATCATCATAATATAGATCTATTAGTATAAGCATCCCATAGATCATCCATTGCATAATCATAGCATATCACATCATCCATGTCACCCATCATCACATCATATCATCATTTAAGTTGTTTAGGATAATATAGATTTATTATTCTAAGCATCTTAAAATCATCTCATTTGCATCAATAACCATAATGATCCATTTTGAACCTCTTTATTGCGAGATCAACCCTCAAAACGAATATTTTCGCTTGATCTCTTGAGGGGGCAATGTACCAGTGTACTTCTTTCTGCTGGGGTATCCAAAAAAAAATAGAAAAAATTTCAATTTTGATCACGGAAAGTTTATTCTTTGAACCAACGCAGCAAGTACATTGCTTCAAAGAGGGGCAAAATGTAGACATGCAAAATTAACATTTTTGCATTCAATCAGGTTAATTCATCAACTAAACTAAGTTGCACATTAGGTCCATTCATCGATTAATTAGGTTCGCCTTCATCCATTCATCAGGTAATATCATCTCCTAAGGTCATTCATTCAAAATTAAATAAACATTATCATCAAACTTTTAATCAAATAAATCAAACGTCCATTTAATTAAATCCAAATGCATTTTCCATCATTTTCTGATTTAAATAAATCAAGTATTTAAATCAAATAAGTCAAATCATCATTAGGCTAATCTAATCCTAATTAAATTAACCTAATCATCTACTTGCACAAATAAATCAATTTATTGATTTATTAAAATCCCTATTTTCTTTCAACATGGCATCTTGGAAGAATATTCCTCACCCATGCATTTTCAAAATATTAAATTCTAACATGTTCCCCACTTAGAATTTAAAATTTTGACTTATCCTCCACCCATGCATTTTCAGAATATTTAATTCTGACATGTTCCCCACTTAGAATTTAAAATTCTGACTTATCCTCCACCAATGCCTATTCATAATATTAAATTCTGACATGTTCCCCACTGAGAATTTAAAATTCTGAAAGCCTTACATGTCCCCCCACTCAAACAATTTTAAATTCTTGGCACATGGACCAAAATGTGCTCACTCCTCAACCAATCAGAGGTTGACAAGTAGCTTCATTTCATTGGCCAATCTCTCATCAATAAAATCTATAAATTGAAGCTTAATTCTCCATAATTGGATCCACAACTCTCATGCAAGGTTACTCTCTTGAATTGAGAAATAATCTTGCTCATCTCCATTGCATTTCATCATATTAAGCTTTGATCAAGGATTGGGAAAGGGTCACTTGCACATGTGACACCAATCCACTATGGAATGGGTTATTTTTTTATTGCTTTCCTAATGTTTTAGTTGCTCTATTTTCCTTTGTTGCATTTGGAAGCATACATAATATATTTCATAGGAGTATCTTGATTGATTTTGCAAAGTACTAACCCTTATATGAAGTTTTAGTTGTTTTTACAAATTAATTAGGATGCTTCACTTATCCCCTTGGTATTTTCATCGATTGCTAATTGCTTTGAGAGTTGATGAATTCCATGTTTAGTTGTGTAACATCCTTGTTTGCTCAAGATTGTGAAACTTTTTCCATATGTTTCTTCAAGGTTGATTGGAGTGTTCGTGACTTTGCTATCATTAAATGGTTGAGTTTTTTTTCTAGAAGAACTAGGTTCACCTTGTGTAGGGAACTTAGGTTCAATTTTGGTTTCAGGATGTAAATAACCAAACATTTTGAGGAGGTGGTACTATAGGAAGATCTTGTTGTTTCATCGATGGATAAAAGAATGATGAAAAATCACTTGATTGCTTGATTAGAAATTTGGGAGAATTACAGAGATGAAAATGAGAGGAAAAACCCTATATTTATACACAATTATGAAATATTTCCCAAAAATACCACATCACAGGCTGACCTTAGGTCTTAGAAAATAATAACCCACTAGAATTTTGAATTTATTTTTATTTTTGAGCCAAAGGGGACTCATTCACCCCTAGTGGTGAATGGGTCCCACTTAGGCATTTTAAGTGGGTTTCAAAAATTAAGTGTATTAAATGATGTTTATTAGGGTTATTTTTAAAAATACACTTAAGTAAGGCTTGTAAGTGTAAAATGGGGCCAATTAAGGCATAAGAAAGGGTCAAATTATTGATGACAAGCCTAGAAAAGTGTGAAATTTTGTTACAACACTTCGAAATAAGGCTTGGTAAGTACTAAAAAGAGGTTATTTAGATTAAATATATTAATAAGGTCCTAGAAAAATGTTAAAGTGTGTTACAGCACTTTACAACACTTAAGTAAGGTAACACTTCAAATATTTTAGTCCACTAGGACCCAAGACCTAATGTGAATGTGTTACCTAGATTACAACATTAAATCAAGGCACAATTAAGCCAAAGTCACAAGGAGGGCCCAAACAAGACAAAAAAGGAGAATGGTTACTTTTTCACTTGTGAATTCTTGTTATGAAGAACAATGCAACCATGCTAGTCCATCCCATCCTTTCTCCTTGCATTAGCTTTAACATTGTATTCTTGTGTATCTTGTCTTGCTGCACATATCTTACATATCTTGTGTGTCACTTTGTCCTTATGTTGGTTTTCCATGGGATCTTAGATCCCTGGAGCTTTGCCACATCCTTGATGTTTATCATCCTATCTCTCCAACATTTGTACAATTGGACCCCTCTTGATGCATATTTGTCTAGTTTAGTGGGACTTTGAGCCCAAGTTCATAATCTAACTAAAGTGGGGGATAAATTTTGTGTAGGAAATTATATACTTTTATAATTTCACACTATGTTTGGGTCCCTTGATTAATTGGACTTAATTAAACTTCTAATTTTCCAAATTATGCATTCCAAACCCTTATTTTTTCCATTTTCTGAAAGGCGAGCCAACATTTGGTTAATACAATTAATAATTAAATCATATTGGAGAATGTGTGTCCTAGACTTATGGGCTAGGACCCATCTTCCCAAGGGAAAATGGTTCCTCATTGAGTCCTAGGTCCCAATTTTTAATATGTTTTTGGTGGTCTTTTATTGATTCAAATTTCATATGCAATTGTCAACTTTTGGAATCTAGATAAACACCTATAAATTCAGTCTTTTATGAGTTCAAATTTAACACACTTTATGAGACCAATTCAAAAGTAAATATTATTTTCAAGAGCATTCAAGAGTAGGTTTATCAGTAATTTTTTGTAGCATTTAACATCCTATCATCATGTTCAAGGTTATGTGTGTTCATTTCATCTTCTAAAGGCTAATATGCATTATTGATCCTTAAAGCGTCCAAGCATTCAAGTATCCAATAAATTAAGCAAAGCAAGATCAAGTTCCTTGGAGTGATGTGATTGACTTCAATCCTCTAAGGGAATCCATTAAAGGTTTGGTGGGTTGTAGCAAGCAGGTGTCCATTCATAATTTTCTTCCACTTATCAACTACCATTATCTTTCTATCAAGGTTTAATTACCAAACATGAGGTTTGACCAAGGAAAATCCTCATTCAAACAAATGATTTTTCCCTCTTTTGCATGTGTAGATTATAGGTTGAAGAAGGATTGAAGAGGTCTTAAAGGATAAAATTTGTATTTTTGCACAAGTTTTCATCATTTTTTCAAAGCCACAAAAACTCAATTACAAATTTTAGTTTTGACTTTCAGATAGTGGGACCTGTTTAAAACTAAAGCCAAGATACAACATCAGAGGACTATTAAAAGTGTTTTCAGAAGCCCCAACCAGGACCCATTCACCCTAGGGTGAACCTGTGCTTCTCTAGACCTCAAAACATATTTATGGTGCTATGCACATGCATCTAGACACTTCTAAGATATGCCTAAAAACTGTGATCTTAGTTTTTGTGTCTTTAGGAAATTGCATTTTATCATCTAGATCATATTTTTTCATTAGTTTAAGTGCATCACATCATTTTCATTTAATTTTAGATCTTCCTATTGTCCTAAAGGAACCAGAGATCCGAGTCTGATTGGATCACCTTAGGGTTTAACATCAATATTTGTACCTTGTAATCTCCTTCCTAATAGAATTTCAAGGTAAATATACGCTCTAAATGTTAAGGATCCCCTTTCTTAACATCTCTTTTGGGACTCCACCCTTTCTCTTCATTTCATAGCCTTTGATGCAGTTAAGGTTAAGAGCACACACTTTGTTCCAGTTTATCAATCAACTAGTTATGGAGGTAGAAATACCAAAATGAGGGTCTAACTTAGGAAAAATCCTATAGGGCTATACTTTGTCAGTTTGTCCCTCCTTTGTTGAGATTTTTGTAGGTCCATATCCAAAGATAGAGATATTCAAGATAAGATTGTAGAAGAAAGAAAATAGGCTACAAAACTTACACAAAATAATATCTACACATGTTTAAGGATGAATTATGAGAGGTTCATAGTAGTATTTGAAAATAATTTTATACTAATGAAATTTTTATTGTATTAGGATTTCTTCTAGAATTTTTTTGTAAAAAAAAGGTACTGCATATCTATTTTCTACTTATTATGTTATTTCTTTAGGTTGTACATATGTAGTACTTTACTATACACATTTATCAAATTATTTTTCTATACAAATAGTTGATTGGTTGTGAGTAATATTGAAAAGTTTTGTGTAAAATATTCAAGGAAATTATTCACCTTTTTACAAGTCTTAGGTAAACAACATATAGTAGTATTTTTTTTTTTGTTAATGTTATTTTGTGGGCATATATATACTATTATTCATTTGTTCTTTATTAGTAAGAGAATAAAATATGTTTGTGAAGTGAATTGGAATTAGAGAAATTTGTGTTTATTGTAATGGGTATCTCTGTTATTCCAAAATTGATTTGTAAATTTTAATTTAATTAGAAGATTTCATTTTGACTAGTCAATATGAACTTAATGGTTTAATTCTTAATATTATTCTAATTCTTAATATTTATTATTCACCAACAATATAGAGATTCTTTGAGATATTTGAATATATTCTTAGTATTATTCAATTTTTAATGCACCCTACATATGAGCATAATAGCCTAAATACTAATTCCAAACAATATTTAGTCATTAGAAAAGGAAGCATATTATCCAAAATATTTTTCACAAATCTTAGAATTAAACTAGTTGATCCTATTAATAACATTTTGTTTCCACAGTCCATGATAGATGTAAGTAAGATTTCTGGATTAACTGTGTGCAATTTTTTTACATCGACGTTTCGGATCAAACTCCATGATCCATCATCAGGATGATAAGCAGAAAGAGAGAGCAGTGAAAATAAGATAGCAGACTTGGGTAGAAATAGGTGAGGGAAGGGGAAGGGGGAAGACACAAAACCCAAAAAATGGGGGAGAAAAGGTTAGACCAAGGGAGAGGAGAGGAGAGGAAAAGTCAAAGATGAGAAACCTTTGCAAACATGGGACAGAAAAAAGAAAGAGATTAAAAACCATGGATGTTATAAAATAACCAAAAAATAAAGACCTAAGAAAAAGCAGGGAATCAACTAGAATAAATTAAAAACCACTAATAAAACCAAAAAAAACCAGAATGAGGACAAGTTGAAAAAGGAAAACAAGTAAGATAAACTGAATAAAGAAAAAGAAAAATAAGAAAAAGCAAATAGAAGGGGAACGGTGAAGAACAAAAACAAAATAAAGACCAAGAAGCAAAAGAAAGGAAACTCGAAGCAAATACCAAAAAAATAACGAACAATGCAAAGAGACAACAAATAAAAACATAGGAGGACAAGAAAAAACATCACAATGAAACTCAAGGAAATTAGATAAAAGGAACCAAATGATAAAGAACACCACCTATGAAACACAAAATAAAGACAAAAAAGCATAAGAAAAAATACAAAGCAAAACAAAGAAGGGGAAATAAGATCTTAAAACAAAAAACCAAGGAATTAGAAAAATGATCAACCTAAGGAGAAGCGACCAAATAATTAAGTAAAAGCAAGGAATTAAAACAAAAAACTCAAGAATGAAAAGAAGCAAGAGGGAAAAGAATGAAAAGTGAAACAAGGAAGCAAAGAAATAAAATGAGGGTAGAGGAAAGAGAAACCAAAAAGCATCAAAGAAATTAGTAGCGAAGGGAAGGTGACAAAACAAAAGGGAGATCAGCAACCTAACGATGAAGAAGAAGGCCCACTATAAGATCAAATCAAGAAACAGAGACAAATTAATTTAAATTAAAATAAGTCAAAGACAATAATAAAGAAACAAGAAAGGAACGAACCAATTGAGGAAGAGCCAAGGAAAACAAAACAATAACACTTAAAACACCTAGGGAAAAGGATTGAAAAAAGAAGAGAAAAAAGAAAGGGAGATGAAAGGCATGCAAATGAAAAAGAAGAGCAGAGGGAGAAAAGGGGAAAAAAGAAGGGAGAGCAAGGAGAAAGCGGAAGGGGACTTGCACGGAGAATGGGAGCCTCGAGGAAAACCGAAGAAGAACCCAAGGGGGAAGAGAGAGGTAGGGGGAGAAACCTAGAGGTTATTTAGGAGTGGTTTCCAAGAGAAACTTAAAGACCAACCCCCATCACGATTAAGGTTGTAGGGATGATTATGGATTTCAATGGCCTCTTTAAGTTTCCTCTTAAAGAAATTGTCTTCTTTGAACAAAATAGAGGTGTTTTCTAAGGCAATGTGATGTTTTGTCTTCGAGGAGTGTTCAGCGAGAGCAGATTTTGAGATCCGGTCATGCCTTATGTCAGCACAATGCTCCTAAGTTAATAAAGAAACTAAAAATCAAATGTAAATTTTTAAAATGTGTTGAAATAAAATGAGTAAGAATAAGGATTTTTGATTTTACGTCTTTGTGTTTTCTATTGTATGAAAGATAAGGATATTTTTTCTTGGATTTTTTTTCTTCTTATTTAAAAAAATAATTATAATCATTTATCAATTTCAATAATTGCGTCAAGAGTCCTCTATAGTGGCATCTAAAAATCTATGTAAAATAATAGGGAGGTGGAAGTCATGTGCAATTACAGTAGATTTGATGAAAAAAAAATCAAATAAAAGAATTTGATGAAACAATAAAAATCAAATCAAAGAGATTTTGATGAAACAACAAGAACAAATAAATAAATAAATAATCCAATATTTGCATCAACTAAAAGAACAAATAAATAAATAAATAATATTTTTTATCGCAAAGAGAAATCAAAGATTTGGATCACAAAAATAAATCAATCAAAAAGAAAATTAGAAAATGATAACTCTCCATGTATTTTATATATATTAATATTTAATATATGTATGCTAGTATACTATGTAATCTATTTCTATTTTTTTAATATACTTGAATTTTTTTATTAAATTTTTTTATAAATAAAAATAAAGTATTCAAAATTTTATCATGAATGAACATGACTTGACAGCTGTAGGTGTTGTGTGTTTTTATAATTCGACCAAGAACAGCACTGAAGGCATTTATTAGCAAAGGGAAACATCAGAAATAAAAGACATCATTAAACTTAGTGCAAAATCCCTGCAAAAGAAATCCATCAGGAATAAAAGACATCACCGCTCTAAAAAATTCTATTATCAATGAACAGTTTGAAGCATTGACACCTTTGGCAGATTATAAGGACGACAAGGAATATATAAAAACTTGAGGTTCACTGAATTTATAAATTACAGTTTAACTGATTTTAAATAAATGGTATCTAAATTAATTGACGAACAAAAAAAAATGTCATGTTCCATCACAAAGTTCAGGTACAGGAAACGTGCTTCATCTATCATTTTGTAATTCTTCTGATTCGACGTCTTTTGTCTCATGCCATTTATTGAGATTTAGGAAAAAACAAATTCCAGGGCTTTTCTGTCTTAAACCATTAAATGCTTTGACTGTCATAAATCCGACGTACTCTTTCAGCTATTTCTTATCACACGGTAGTGCCAACCCAAGAGCACGGCACATAAATCCCGCCCTGCATTAATTCCATGGGCCAAAGAACTTAAATAACGGTTTCTCCAAGGCAATGACTCACTAATAGCCATCGACTTTAGTTATTACCAGTAAAATGATGTAAAGTGGGTTCAGATCCATAAGTGGACTTTAATCTTTAGCTTTTAAGTCTTATCCTCGGTTTGGGCCGGTTGGAAGGAAGCAGCACGTTCTATCCGTCCTTTAGCAAAAGATTCCAGAGAGTGGCCCGCAGGATAGACTTGAGGTATATAAGACAGAATGTCTCAGTCAGTAAGCAGACTTATACTACGTGTTGACGACCGGCTCGACCGACTTCAGGAGGTCCCGGGCCCTCGACCTAGCCCTAGTCCGCACGTCATTTCCATCTTCCATCCCTTGTTCGGATTGTAGTTTGACAGGAAGGGTATTTAAGAGAAAGGGGGAGTCGAAGAGGGACTAAATGGAATTGTTTATACAGTCATCAGATTGTACATTTGATATTGAAAATCAGAATATCATGTGTTTTTTATTTTCAATTAATTAATAAATACAGACAAATGTGAAATAGACATTGTTGGACCGGACCATCCATAAGAGATGGATTTTTATTTTCTTTAATCACAATTAATAATATGACAAAAGACTTCGAAGCAAATTTTACCTCAACTTTATGATTAGAATATGAATTTTTTATTTATTTGAAAATATAAAAAGTTGGCTCATAGAGTTATGGGTAGTTTTGAAGTGTTTGAAATCATTAGCCTAGTTCATAATGAATAGATTTGTCACCTACTCTTAATCAATTTTATAATGTATTTCACATGTCTTATTCGGAAAGGTAAGTATGTTTTTAGATTTTATTTATGTTTTTTATTAGAACTCTATACGTTTTAGACTCAGTGGTAAAAATAATGTGTTTTAGAGTGTTTGATGTTTGCACTTTTTGTTTGGTGATTTAGTGTAAGGTCTTATGTGACTAATATTCAAAGGACAATTTCACATGGGAGGATTGTGAAGCATTTTACAAAAAAATTCTTCATATTTTTTGCATAAAATTTTTTCAAGAGAAAATTTATTGTTGTGATTAAATCAAAGACAATGATATTTTTTAGTGTGGATGGATGTCACATCCTATTTGAGGTATAGTAGATAAACCTATATAGAAGAATTATGTTTGTCTACAAATCACAATATTTTTCAATTCTCTACATCTTGTTTATCATGAAGCTAGTGAGAATCATGTTCATCATTCTTGAATTAAAACAAATGATGACAATGTGTATCACCAACAATATCACATATTATGAATGACAATGTCAACAAAAAAGGTAGTAAATAGATCATGACTAACAATTTATCATGATGGCATTTACAACATAGAAATATAAAAGTTAGCATTTGTTGTAAGTCTCATCACCATAATTTAAATATATAGTTTTCTATAGATAAATATGATGATGGAATAATTTGTATCTTGGAATCTTGACATCATGCCTTAAAACATATAGTTTTGTGTGACAAATAACTAATGTCATGGTTTTGAAACCTTTAGTATTGATTGCCAATTTTGATAGACATGTTAGAATCATAAAAGAATTCCTTAAATATACTATTTTGTGTGGACAATGACCAATGCCATAGTGTCCTAGCATTAGAATTTTGAATAGATTGAAATTCTAAACAAACATCGAGATCTATATTTGACTAATATTTTTAATTAATTGAAGATAAAAAGAAAATATATTTTTATTCTTAATTAATTAATAAATACAAAAGTATATTCCTTTTAATGATTTAAGTAAGTTCTTTTTATATTTCTCAATTATGGAATGATTCATGTTTTGTAATATACAAGAAGGTCCCATATATGGGATTGGTAATTTTCCATGTTTTTAACGAAATCTCCACATACACATGGACCCAATTGAGTAATAGACTTTAAAATTTGTTGAACTCTAATTGAAATTTCCTGTTAGCCTCACGTCTTCATATATTACTTACCATCCTTAAGGAAGTGTTTCTTTCTAGAATGTACTATGAAAGCTCCAATTTTTTTCTTATATTGAAGTCAAGAAAGAAAAAAATTACAAATAGAAAAGAAACAATAGGTTGCTAGATAAAAAATACAATCAAAGTAAGTCAACAGTACAATACAACCCATAACGAGCTTGAGGAGAGAAGAATACCCCGTCACCAAACCTGGCAAAAATATTACTAATCAACATCATTAAATTCTAAAATTTATCATACATTGTAACTATTTAAAACATAGAGTGTTGGAGCTAAAGAATTTGATACTCTATCTTATCCAAGTGGTTGCTGATTTTTGCATTTTATTTAGGCACCCCACACAATTGAGAACACAACACAACAATTTGGAAAATGACATCAAAGTAAAACTTTAGCATTATGGATTCATGATGAACATTATGTTTAGAAAAAACTGACAAACATCTATTTTTTCAAATATGTATAGGCACGAATTCACACCACTTACACAAATTCCCTTTTACACTTCCTCATCTTAGAAAATCAAATCCAAAGGCAAAATTCCACATCAACCCGCTACCTTCATTCCACTTGGCATCTATTTTGTACATCAGAAGAAGAATAACTATTGGGGATGCATGTGTGGCATGTAGACATCCACACAGTGTGCTTATGTCCTTGAAGGATTCCTACATATGAAGTTGGCAGAGGCATTACACTTCACATTGCGGTCGGTTTGTAACGTCCCTCTTCGACCAACTCACCTGAATATGGCAGATTATTTCCCTTCTTCAAATTCTTCCATTCTTCATCCAATCCATCTTTGACAGACTCTTGTTTAGCATTCTCAAGCATTCTCTTAACATCCTCAAGCAATAGTTTGGGACTCCATAATAGCACCAACAACACTCCATCGACTTCATAGAGAAAGTGTGGAACAAACCATTACAATAGGGGCTTGAGTCCTCTTTTCTGCTCCATTAACTAGTGAGCTCTTAGTGGAGTTGGTAAGCATTTTCACTCCTCTCCTCTATGATTTGGTTGAGTAGAACATTACTATTTTGTAGTGTTTATTGTGTTCTCTACTTTCTTTTCTCCTTTATCATTCTTTTCCCTATCATGGCTATCTTGGTTGTCAATAGAGGTGGAAACACCAAAACAAGAGTCTGACTAAGGCAGGCCCCTATACAACCCCCCAACAATTTTCCTCTTTCTTGTGTGTAGGTGGACATGCATTTGGAGCTAGCTAGCGAATAGGCTCTTTGGTGAGATCATCTTTGTCACCTTAGCTTTAACATATCTACTTTATCACATTCATCTGTATTTCTCAAGTACTTCATAGTTTTGTTTTGTCCTCTTAAAAATCACTAGGTATGCCATCAACTCATTTTCTGATGATTCTTATTGTATTTTCAGTCATTTGTTCATATAGATGCCAACACACCTAAGAGACACCAATGTGTAGTGCTATCATCCCAAAACTGAGCTTTCATCCTCAAGTAGAGAGCTACCTGAGGTACAATGTTGAACCTGAAAACTTGCTTGCCTAGCTCCATTCTATATTTCAGGTCTACATAGTGATTAAAGGACCTTATAGTCCTCATCATTCTCATCCCTCATTCCAAAACACCCCTTTAGAGTGAGGTATGTTAGGGCAACCTTCTGCTCTTGGCTCTCCATGACCTAGGGCCTTGAATATGGTTGGTCCCCCTCTCTTACATTTTTGGTGAACCCAACATAAACCATTTTGTTTCAATTTGTGATACTGAAAGCTCCTGTTCTCATGTTCTAGGAGTGTTGTGAGGCCTTCACCTTACAACCCAACCTGTGACCCTAGTAGGCGTTGTTGGAAGGCTCTAAAAAGTGTTGCATAATGAAACCTTAATTGGGTCACTGTCATGCCTTGCAACCTCCGGAGGGTCTTGAGAGAGTGTTGTTCATTACATGCGATGGCCTCTTTCCTGCGTCAACCTATCACCTCTATGTATCATGCGAGCAATAGTGCTGGCATAGCCTTCACCTTGCAAGATCTGTCAATGGGATTTAATAGGGAACCATCTCCTCTCTACATCCCTACATGAATCAATGGAAACATCATAGCAAGTGTTTTCATTGATCTGATGTCTCAAGTAAATATCATAATTTAGGAGATCATGTTAATCAACTTTTTTCACAAAGATGGGTACAATGAAACTGTGAGCACCATCCACATGCATTCATACAGACTTTTCACCCCCCCTTCGGGTAGTATCATATTATCAGTTTTGGTTGGACCTTAATCTATGAAGATTTTGTTCAACATAGTCCCTAGATTTGAACTCTTCAAAGTTGGGTATCTCCTAGTTAGTAGCTATGAATGTCATACCTTCAATTGTACATAAATGTCTAAAATTTATCCACAAGGGTTTTGTGCACGTGATCCATGACACCAATTATAAACTGTCAATTTCCCATGATAGTTACTCCTTGGATTACTCTTGGGTTGCACCCGTTGGTCCTCTCCCACCTAGGATGGACCTTTTGTACCAAACTTATCAAAATTACAAGAGAGGGTGCTTGATACCGAGAGTGATATACCCTATGTCGCCATATGTTGTTTCACATAAGGCTTGCTTAAAAGTTGACAGTGGTGTCGCCAAGGCACGTAGAAGGGAAGAAGAGAAGCAGTCCTAAGATCCTCCTTCCTCTTCGATGTTCAGTTTGACACTTCCTCTCATCTTGCTATGGTGCCACCATATTTTGTTTCATGTTTATGAGAGAATCCTATGATGCTCGCTTGGAAAAATCCCAAGTATCATGTGTTTGAGCTTCTTATTTTTCCCATGGAGCCTAGCCTTGTTCGCTATAGCGGGATGAAAGGTCCCTATGGGGAATCCTCTAAATCTCAAACTCCACAGCCTCCTACCACTTCTGCTCCCAAGGCAGTAAGCAAGAAGAGGCCCGCTACCAAGGCACTTGAGTCGACTCCCTCAATTCTTTCCCAACCTGCACCGCTTACTCCTGTTTAAGAGTCTATTCCTCTACCAGATACAGTTGTAGTGGAAACTCCCATGGATGAGCAAGAGCCTTTTGTTCCTTCCTAGCCACCACCCTCTAGTTCAAAGAATCATAGAAATTTCCTTATGCGCAAGTGCAAGTGCCAGCGAAAGGCTCTCATGGCTAAGCAAGCCACTTTGTAGAGGAAGGAAGAGGAGACAAATGTCCCTGTATTAGGGCCTCCTATCATGTACTCCTATCCCCTCCCATCTACTTATGTTCAATCTAGCTCCATATCACTTCTAGCTTCTACTGTGAGTATGAATGCCTCTGATCCTGAAAAGGTGCAAGTGTTCATCACTCCTTTAGTGGATCCACCTTTGTTGATGTCCCTTCTAGACATTCTACCTTTCCCAAAACCCATAGATATGACAAACACTTTGGCAGTATCTACTGCAATTTTCTCTTCCTCCTCTTCCTCTACACCTCTCACCTCCTTTGTAGAGAGTTCACATCCCCCAATGAAGTAGAATGTGGAGAGTGTTCCATCCAACAACAAAGGATGTAAGAGTAGCCCACCTTCTCGGAAAGGTGGTCATGCACTGACTTGTTCTGTCCTAGTCATGGAACTAGTCCCAGCTTCCCCTGAATTCATCACCACTCCTAAGCCTAGTTGTGAATCTCGAGCGTAGCCTTCTCCATCCATTGAGGTGAAAATGGAAATTTTGTAAAGTGAATGTTTAACTGTCTAGATGAAGTTCTAGCCTTGTCAGCAATCTTCACAAAATTACTAACCTTAGCTCCATAAGAACTTCGTGGAGAGGACCTTGTGGGCTTCTTCCTTATCGCTTGTTGTGGGAGGGTCAGATATTGCTCCTCTTAACATTCCACCACTACAGGCTCATCCTCCTTCCCCCCTACGATGATATACAGTAGGAAGCAAATGACCTCTTGGTCAATAAATGTTAGGGGGAGGCCCCTTCTTTATCTTTTAATTAGATGTGTGTGTGTTGTGATGTGTTGCCCCATGATCGTGCTATGTGTGCTTGGATAACCCTTTTCACCTTCATTGATGCTTAGATACAGGCATGGTCTTTATGTCGTAAACCTTCCTCCATTTGTATCATCATTATTCCATGTTTGTGATTTATTTTTGGTAAATTGGGGATGATGCAAAGCGTTGGGGGCATTTAGGCTTCCCTTCCATGTTGACCCAATTTTTTATTTTTTATTTTTTGTTCTCATGCATTCTTCACATGATCTAATATAGTAGGGGCTTGATGATGGTTCATTTTATATACTATTATTATACTTATATATTTATGAATAGTTATGACCCCAAAATATAAAGCTATCCTTGTGCCCTTTATGTTTTTCTCTTTTTCTCTTTTCTTATCTTTCTCTTTGTTGGTGATTTTCTAGTAGAACCCTACAACTCTCTTAAGAGTAGCTAACTCTTATAGTGAATAAATTCCAAGGTTAGTGGCCAACACAATGAGCCTAGGATTTTTTGATCCTTACTCCTTCACTTTAGGCTCTATGAAACCTAGGAGGGTGATCATAAACAATGTGTTCATGAAGTGTATTCAATTACTAACAAATTTATACACAGATTGATTCCAATTTATTGAAAATGAAACTCATCTCACTGAAGATTTGGTAGATCTTTAATTGAATGACTACTTATTTGCTAAGAATCAAAGATATTCCTAACCCACACAATTCTTGAAAATATTTTAAATGAATATTGTTCTTATTTTAAGTTCATGGCCAGCTGTGCTATTTGCTCATTTTCATAGAAGATTTTCTAACAAACTGACCAGTGTCTCATCAATTGGAGCAACTAAGTCAAATATGTAAGAATCAATAATATATGAACTACTCAATTTAGATATTGGTGGACTATTTTCATACTACCTTGCATTTATAAAAACTCACAATTCCTAAAAACAAGTTCAGTCCTTACAAATCCTAAGTAATTCCTTACAAAATCTATAACCATATTCAAGCATTTTAATCAACTTTTTGAGTTAAATCTAAAAATAGAATCATACATTCAAATGGAGAAATTGAAGATAAATGATAACACCATTAGTATTTTCATTCATAACTTGTGAGAAATATACATAGGAGAGTATTTGTTTCCAAACTAAGATTTTTTTCGATATCAATAGTTTCTATAGAACTAATTTAAGACTCTTACATACATGATTTCATACCCAAGACAATCTAATAGCCTATTTATCTATATTCTACTTAAAATTCCTTCCTGAGCTTAGCTTTCACGTAAAACCCTACTGAGACTTAAAAATCTGACCCTCTGTAATGAGCCCTAAAATCCCTTTTATAGAATAAGGGAGCAACAAGCATCAAGCTCAATTACATTTACATTTCATTTCATTTCAAGATCATTTGCACCAAAATGTGAGAAATCCTTAATTAGTTACATGCAATCATTGCAAAGAATGGAAGAGTAAAAGACCACATTCCACATCCTCTACATGAAGACATGATAGCTCCTCAAAAGGTAGAGTTTGTTGTAGCAGTGTTGAATCCTTGTCCTTGTTGACCAAAGAAGATTCTCCACTCAAAACCCAAACAAAAACCTACATACTACCCAGAAGAAACCTACATGCCACTAACATTGGGAAGTCTAGCACTTCTCTAATACACTAGTCTTAAAAATTTCCACATCAACACTAGAAATAAGAAATCCATGAATACTAAATAGGATAATCCTAAAAAGAGGGCCATGGTGTCATCAAAAACAAAAATGGGGAAGATTCATCACTCTGAGTCATCAGCCTCAGAGGATACTAGATCACGCCTTGCTTATGGTGGAACTAGAGGAACCACCACCACCTCCTTGTCAAAATCATCAGATGGTACTAGGGAGAGGGGATAATAATCACCCTCTTGATAAGTGTCACCCTCACTATCTGAAGGGATATCAAAAACATCACTTGGATAATTACATCCTCCCAGATAGGCCTAATGATACTTGCACCTTTTCTTTTCCTTATTTTCATATTGCACCAGCTTCTTCCCTTTAAACTTAAGCAATTCTTCTGAAACAATTCATCTCCTCAAGTGGTAGTTACCCCTGACACCATACTTCTTGAATTTTTTGCATCCCCTTCTACTCTTTGGTGTATCAGGAGCTCCCTTTTCGTCAACTTCACTCTAAGGGGCATTCTCCTTAGACTCAAGCAAACTCAATCTCCTAGACCTTCAAACCAGCCTAATAGACTACCTAGACTTACTCATCCTCTTAGTGATAAGAACTAGACAACCTCTACCAATTCCACTCTTTGACTCAAAATCAATTGTTAGTTTCTAAATGCAATTTTTCAATGATAAATATGGCCATCAATCCTCATTATAATGAGCCATGCAAGTGTGTCGACCATTAATTTTTTAAAGAAGGCTTATTCGTATAAGTTGGCAATAGTCTACTTTGATCCTTTTAATCTTAACCATTGATCATGTTTTAAAAGATAAATCAATAGGTATATTAGTATGCAACGACTTATAATTAAGTTTTAATTGTCCTTTCAATGCTCCTTTAAATCAAAAAAGCCTTGAGTAGATATACATCCACTCTATGCATAGCATCAATTAAAACTATTCATGCTATAACTACTCAATTACCCGTGGGAATTAAATCACCTATATTTCTTTGTAACTAAACAATGGGGAATGATCTTGATTTGATCTCAAAATATCAATTTGTAAATTTCTCTAATTTATTTTGACCTTTTCTGCATGTATTGATAACTATCAGGACTAACGGCTGAAATCTCAAGCATGTGCCTCAAAGAACAAAGTTGAAAATAGTGCCATTTAGAAATCATACCTTCTTGGCCAAATTTAGACGTATTCTAACTTTATTAGAGCCCATTGGAGCCTTTTAGAAGTTCCACATGGCACTTGCCCACTCGCCCATTACAAAATATTAGACGTGGGCACAACCCTCACGAGATGGTGAGGAGTGGTTAGGATTAGGCCACGTCACTTTCCATTGGCTGTCAATTTCATATCTTATGAAACAAATCACCATCATTAGAACTTGGGAGGTTTTTCAACAAGTGGCAGGTGTCACTTATCTCGCTATCCTATGTGGTCCTCTTTCCTTAATGTATAATATGGACGGGAATGCGGGGAATGACTCTAATGAGAAAACATGTTGCAACATCCAGCATTGATCATACCTCAAACTTCATTCGCCAACATTATGGGAACACTAGCCCCACCGTCTAACAACATGTGGCCATTGCCCACTAGCCCGTGTGTTTAAAAATAATATGAAATAAACCAATGCGAGTGAGTGGGGAAAGGTCAAGATAAGGCCACATATCTAAACTACAACCATTGATCTTCTTTGAAAGACACCATGTATTTTCACCAAGAAGACTAGGCCCACTAGCATACCAGACATGCAGTCAAAGCCTAATAGCCTGTGTGAATAAAATAAGAAGAAACAATCTAGCATGAGCATATGGGGAATGGCTAGGATTAATTCCCAATGATCAAATGACCAACATGAAGTTCCATTTCTATAGATGCCACAAAATTTAATCATAAAAGGGGGCCATCTCTAGGCAAATAGGATATTGAATCATAAGAACAAAGGTTGAAGTTTTAAAATATTGAAATCAAACCCTGACCATAGGAAAATTTGAAACTAAAAAGGACCAAGAAAACTGACAAACCTAAACACAAGGGGCTAGTGAATACACAATGTTAATGGCATAAGTGGTAACTTAAGCATTTGGAGACTAGGAATACTAGGTCAATGCAATTTTAAAATCATTAATGGTTTTTTTATTCATGGGCCAATTTTGGGAGGTTTTATCAATATAAAATCCTAGCACAGTGATGAGGATATGACCTAAAATCATAGATGAGGGCCCAAGCTAGCCTTTGCACAATTTTAGGGTGGAATCAAGAAATTTACTAAGGGGCTCCATCACTCTCTTCTTTGCATGAGTTGTCCTTCTCATGTGTGACATCACTTCTATAACACTTTGATTTTTAGAAAATGCATTTGTTACCAATGAATCTTTTATGGAGAATCTTCACAATATTCTTTTCAAGGAATCACATTCTCAACTTGAAACTCTAAAAAAACATGTTTCCTTCATCATGGGTTCACAAAGAAAGAACTTGAGAACCTTTCTCCAATGTGGGAGAAACTTTGACCTTCCCCTCATGTGGGGGCATCTTCTTCCTTTCGAATTCCATGATGAAGTGAACATCTTTCAAAAGGATTCCTTGATGAATTGATTTGAGAAAGAAACATCTCTTCCACACTTTCAAACAATACATCCCTTGAGTGGACCCCTTTCTTCATGTTGGGTTCCCAAGGGGCCCCTTTCAAAGTTTTCCAATCTATTGATGGTCTATGTGAGTGTATATTTACTTGCCTACATGATTCGAGAAAGAAACATCTCTTTCGCACTTTCAAATAGCACATCCCTTGAGTGGACCCCTTTGAAAGTTTTCCAATCTATTAATAGTCTATGTGAGTGCATACTTACTCGCCTACATGGCCTCTTTTAGACATGTTCTATCTACATGTTGACATGTCACTTTGTAGGTGCACCTGTGAAGCTAATTTTTGACTCTGCAAAGTCCCCTTTCTTTTGTTTCCTCCATGTGAGAGATCTTGGGGGATACCTCCCTACAATTATGTGGGTCTGTAGAGCACTTCTTTTGAGCTTCCTCCATGCAAGAGATCTTGGGGGTCACTCCTCTAGAGTGCCCTATGGGGTGCTTTCTTTGGATTTCCTTCATGTGAGAGATCTTGGAGGAAACCTTTCCTGTAGGTCTACAGATCTGTGGGTTGCTTCCTTTAGGTTTCCTCCATGTGGGAGATCTTAGAGGACACCTTCCTTGTAGGTTTGCGGGTCTGTAAGGTTCTTTCTTGGGTTTCCTTCATGTGAGAGATCTTGGAGGACGCCTTCCTTGTAGGTCTACGAGCCTATGAGGCACTTACTTCTTAGGGCTTCCTTCATGTGAGAGATCTTGGGGGTTTCCTCCTTGCAAGTCTGTGGGCTTGTAAGATTCTTTCATTCTACAACTTCATAATTTTGCAGGGCTATGAAGTCCTTTACTTGTCCTATGCTCTTTAGTTTACCAGATTACGGTCTACTTCTGTAACGTTTCAGGTATACATTCCTAACCCTACTACCTCTCTAATCTACTTTATTGAAGCACTCATAATATTTGTGATTGCTAAAGTGTGCAAAAACTATATAAGCATGAATTTTCACCCCTTATGCAAATTCCCCCTTTAAACTTCCTCACCTTAGAAAATCAAATCCAAAGGAGAAATTCAACATCAATTTGTTGCCTTCATTCCACTTGGCATCCATTTTTTGCATCAATAGAAGAATAAATATCAGGGACGCCTGTGCGACACACAGATGCCCACGTAGCGTGCTTATGTCCCTAACTGATTCCTATCTTTGAAGCTGGTAGAGGCATTACACTTCCCATTGAGGTTGGTTTGTAATATCCCTCTTTGACCAACTGACTCGAATATGGCATATTCTCTCCCTTCTTCAAATTCTTCCATTCTTCATCCAATCCATCTTCGACAAACTCTCTTCTAGCATTCTCTTAGCACCCTCAAGTAGCACTTTGGCACTCTATAGTAGCAGAAACAACACTCCATCAACTTTGTACAAAAAGTGTTGAACAAACGATTGTAGTAGGGGCTTGAGTCCTCTTTTCTCCTCCATTAGATAGCGAGCTCTTGGTGGAGGTGGTAAGCATTTTCACTCCTCTCCTCTATGATTTGGTTGAGCAGCACATTACTATTTTGTAGTCTTTATTGTATTCTCTACTTTCTTTTCTCCTTTATCATACTTTTCCCTATCATGGCTATCTTGGTTGTCCATGAAGGTGGAAACACAAAAATGGGGGTTTGACTGAGGTAGGCCCCTATACAGCCCCCCAACAATTTTCCCCTTTCTTGTGTGTAGGTGGACATGCATTTGGAGTGAGATGGAAAACATGCTCTTTTGTGAGATCATCTTTGTCACCTTAGCTTTAATATATCTACTTTATCACATTCATCTATATTTCTCGTACTTCATAGTTCTATTTTGTCCTCTTAAAAATCACTAGCTAGGTTGTCAGCTCGTTTCTAATGGTTCTTACTATATTTTTGGACCTATGGTTGTATGCCAAATGCCAATGCACTGCGTTGTTGTCCAGAACTCCACTTACATCCTCAAGCATAGAGCTACTTGATGTACAATGTTGAACCTGAAAGTTGACTCGCCTAGCCCCATTCTAGATTTCGAGTTTGTAGAGTGATTGAAGGACCTTATAGTTGTCATCATTCTTGTCCCTCATTTCAAAACACCCCTTTAGAGTGAGGTAGGTTAGGGAAGCCTTCAACTCTTGGCTCTCCATGACCTATGGCCTTGAATGTGGTTGGTCCCCTACTCTTACAATATATTTAGTAAAATAGTATGTCTCATAGAGTTTGCAACAACATTATTTTGAATGTCAAATCCTAATCAAGATTCTTTCCAACTTAATTTATGCTAAAAAATCATAGGAAGAAATTTATAGATAGCATTTAATTTCCTTTTAGCCCATGAATAGTGCCAAAAATGTGTTCCAAATTTTCATTATGCTAACATAAAAGACATTTAATTGGATGCATCATAATGCATCACAACTTGTCACCAATAGGTAGTTTGAAGTGCAAAACTTTCCAAGACAAGATTTGAGTATTAGCCTCAACTTTTGACCTCCAAATTTGTGCACTCAATCTTTTCCAATTCTTTTCTTTGAGATTTCATTTTCATTTTTTCTTTGGCCTTGGAGTTAAGGGCAATAAAGGAAGTAAACTTAGGTAGAATTTTGTTAAAGGAAAATAACAAAACTGGACTTTAGATAGCCAACACTAATCTTTGAGGACATTTCATTGCAAGGGAGTGCAAAGTTTTGTAACAAGATCCATGGGAACCAAATCTCTTACAAAGATAACAATGCTTAGAAGATTATTATTTAAACAAAATTGATTCTTAATAATGTGTCATGTAGCCTAATCAAATGCATTAAAATCCCATAAATCTTTGAACTATTGAATCCCTTTATTAAATAGATGAAGGGTGTATCTCAGAAAAGAAACAACAAGAGGTTGTCCTTGATAGTGAACCATTTTGTTCCACCAAATGAATGATCCACCAAAAATAAAATTATGTTTTAAGGATACACTTTTCAAATTTAAACATTTATAGACTAGCTACCAAGCCTTCCATATAAACAACAAATGACATGTAGCTTTGAGCTGAAAAAAAGGAGCAAGATATTTTTTATCAAACCATCTAATCAATTGCCATTTCCTTTTAACAAAATCCTACATGATTTAATAACAAAACAAAATATTTTGAGGTTCATCTCCAACAACCACTCTAACTATCCATTTAACATCCAAAGACACTCCTTGATTTTTGGGATCTAACAGACCTAACCCTACTCTTGATCTAGGTTGGATACAATGCAACCAAGAAGTTATTTTGAAACCAACATTACCATTCAAATAAGACTATAGAAACTGTTTAATGATTTTGATTAGATCTTCATAGCCCTTTTTTAAAGGAATCCAACAAGAAGAGTAATACATGCCTGTGAAGATAAAAATATGTGGTTCACAACATGAATCTTTCCATCTACCCAGACAATAATTTATTCCCCCAAGAGCAAAGCTTATTTTTCAACTTGTTAAAAAACCATCTCCATATATTAGATAGAGTGACACCTATCTGAAAGGGGATTCCCAAGTATCGAGAAATTTCTCCATATTTAATTTGCTTCCATTCTTTTGGTATCCAATTAGGGATAAGGTCAATTCTCACCATAAGAAATTCAATTTTGTGATAGCCAATTTAGAACTAGAAACAACACAATAAAGTTCAAGTGCCCCTATCATGTTCTAAATTTTCTGTATAAAGTTGTGAAGAAATAGCATGCTATCATTAGCAAAATGTGAGTTAAGAAATACTACATCATTAGTATAGAAACACCCCTCATTAATCTCATTTTCTTATACTTTTGTAGTAGATACCCAAGAGCATCAACATCAAACACATAAAAGGAATGGTGATAATGAAAAACTTGTCTCAATTAACATTGCAAGGGAAAAGACTTTGATAATTCTTTGTTAAAAACTAGCTAAGCATTCACATCCTTAAACAACCTTTGGATGTGCTTGAAAATTTTAGGATCAAATCCTAGCCATTGAAGAATTTTAAGAGTAAAGCTCCATTGCATTCAATCATAAGCTTTATCAAAATCTAGCTTCACCAATAAGACATTTTGTCTTGATTGTTAGGCTCATTGAATAGTTTCCCATGCAAGAATCAAGTTATCAAGGATAAATCTCCCTCCAAGGAACTCAGATACTTCTATCCTAACAATCCTTTTCACGACCAATTTAATTCCAGTAGCAATAGCTTTAGTAATAATTTTGTAATAAGTGTTAAGTAGGATTATAAGATGCCATCCAAAAATAAAGTCTTCATTTTTCCCTTTTAGAAGGATTTTGATAAGACCCTTATTGATACAAGGACCTAAAGAACCTTGTGCTAAAGCCTCCAAATAAACTAGATAGAAATCATCTTTAATGTGTTTTCACATATAGTTTGATAAAATTCCACTAACAACCCATCAATAACAAGATTCTTGTTGGCAATCATTAAAAAAAAAAATGTTCTAAATATTTCATAGAGATTTCTCAATCTACAAACCTACTATACTCATTATCCACCTTTTTGGGAATACTATCTTTGACCATGTTTTCCAAACTTCGTTGGGTGTCTTACCAATGAGGGTCTTCCTTGAAAAGATTCTCATAAAAGCTTTGAGATAAACCATTGACCTCTTCAAGACTAGTATGCACATGACCAAAATCATCTTGAAAGGCTCCAATATAGTCCTTATGTTCGAACTCCAAAAAATTGAAAAATTATTTAGAACCTTTACTTCCCTCCTTAACCCAATGAAGTCTAGCACTTATTTTTTCTCCCTGCCCCCTATAAGATTCAATTTCCTAAAGATGGGTTTCTAAAGAGGCTATAGAAGATTGTAAGGCAATATTGTTATTATTAGCATTGAGTAGTTTCTTGTGGTGTTCAAGTTTACCTTGTAAGGACTTCTCCTTATGTTTTTGTTGTCAGGCTAGTTTCTTACCAAAATCACGAAAGAACTCAATGCAACAAGAAATAGCCAAATTCCACCAATCTTTATAAGAATTCCCTTCGCTTGGTTTGGGTATAAAATTCCAAATTCCAACAAGAGTAGCCACACGAGTCAAATTTTTAAGGTGATAAGTATTAACTTTATAAGGCAGTTTTATCTCCACATTGCTCTTATCAATCCCCAAAATTGAACAAAAGATAGGAAAGTAATCTGAAAGGGTAGTAGAATAATACACTCTCACACTACAACCGAAGGTATCATGGATAATATGTAGGTTAGGGGAAATATAAACTCTATCAAGTCTGCTCAACTTTCTATCATCCCCAAATCTACAATTAGAACATGTGAACCAATTGTAGCCATGATTGGAGCTATTAGTGTGGACTGGGTCAGTCACCCTCACAAAATTGCAACAAGATGACCATTTATCAATTCTTGATTGGTTAACTTAATATGACTTTTCCAACTTCAATCATTAAGGAATTTGACCATATTAAAGTCACCTCTTGAAATTGAATCAGCATTAGGGAGGTTTTTAAACATCCAATCCCACAACTCACTTTTGTCTTTTGCTATATTAGGAGCATAAACCGAGTAGAACTTGATTGGTTGACCATTGATAAGATTCAGGGCCTACACACAACTATGTGATAGGTCCTCACCTTTATCAGTGGTAAAATTATGAATCCAAGATGTAAAAAATAATCACTCCCCTCTATATTCTCTATGCGACGTATGAAGAAAATAATCATTTCTCCATACGTTATATAGAGAACAAGCAAGGTGAGGCCAACAAGTTTAACTTCTTGAAGAAAAACAATATCAAATTTCCTCTTAACAATCACATCTTTTACTCCATATTTACGATGAAGGAGAAAAATCCCTCTTATATTCCAAGACATAATTTTAAAAATCATGTTAAAGAGGAGAGTGAAGCATCATCCTCTTGAGGCAAAACATCATAACAATTAACTACGATAGAATGATCAAGAGTGTCTGTCATAGAATTAGAAGGGGATGGAGACCTTGATCTTTGTCTTATAGAAGGAGTCTAGGAACAAGTGTCCAACTCAGCATAAGATCAATAGGGGACATAGACCTTTGTCTCGCATAAGAGGATGGTGAAAAGAAGATCGATCCAAAGATTTGATAATAAACTATGAAGAAGAATGATGAAACCCATGATGATCAATTACACCACTCTTCCTAACAACCAAACTAGATGGTTCTTTTATTTTTTTTATCACTCTCCAACGATCCTCCATCACAGCATCTTTAAACAAAGAGATGGTGTAATCACAATCCTTACTATCTCAATCAAGACGCAAACCTTCATAGCTGTGAGACTTTCCATATAGGGCAGGTTTTAACTGCGTTGCCTCGCTCCCGACAACAACGTCTAGAAGATCACATGGACAAGCTTGACATTTCGAACACAACAAAAATGATATATACAGAGAATCATTGTGAAAGCTCCAATTAGCCTCACGTTGTTAATGAACAATGTACATGGATAATAGAAATTTTTGGCAGCTGTGATGTGTTTCATTATGGGATGCTGTGAATCCTCAAATGTCCCCTTCGGTTTTACGTGGTTGATTTGTCATTTAAGTTCTTTATTTCCATTCATATTTCTTCTACACCTGCAGTTAATGCTTCATACGTGCAGTAAGTTTATCCCTTCACTTTTGTAGAGTTTTCGTTGATATGTCCACCGGCTCTTCGTGGAAATATGCAAATACACACACCTACAGCTGCCGGTCATAGCCATTCACGCATTCCTCGTGAAAATTTAGTGCTTGTAATTTTGTTTTGTTGGTGAGGTCATTAAAAATTACTCAGCGGGATAAAAATTATTATTATTTTGTGCTTCAAATACACTACTAAAAGTCAATAATAAAAATCAAAACAAATATTCATTAAAAAAAATATATTATTTTGTATTAAAAAGTTCTATTATACATTGAAGTATTATCAGAGAAAGAATTCAATATTCTATAATGTTTATTTATATCTTGAATCATTATTTCAAGTTACTAAATGATAAGTTAAAAGGTGAATAGTTCTTATCTTTTAAATTTTGAATGTTCTTTATAAACATAATTAGTTTTCTATTGTATATCCAAACACCTCCACAAATCTTGTTACATGGGTGACTCTATAAGAATCAATGCCATTACATTCATATCTAGAAATCAAATTCAAATCTGCAAAATATATTTATATTTACAATCAGACAAACAATCAAAGAATAAACGTTATCCCAAATCTAACAAATCTTGTTTTTTATAATAAAAGTATAAAAGAATTAATATGTATTTATTAAAACAGAAAAAAAATCATTATTTTATTAATATAAATTTCAAAATATATATATATATATATATATATATAATTAATGACAATATTATCAATTATAAAATATATTAATATAATATATTTTTTTAAATGATAGAAACACCATCTCAATCCCAAACAAGAAGATGAAATTAATTCAATCCGGCAAACGTTTCCCACATTCCACCAAGTCCAAACATCATGTCAGTTGTCAACTGTCAAGCAAATACTAATGCAATTTGCGTCTGCTGTATTTACATACGAACAGTACTAATTTTTATACGTACAAGCAATAAACATACGACATTATTTTTCTATAAATAGGCGAAGGAGTTCCAGATTCAGTAAGAGGTAGATATAATCGGTTGTTAAGATGAGCATGGCAAGCTCAGTGCTGAGTATTTTAGTTGGGCTGTGTCTTATCACTTGTTTTGCAGCAGCTGAAACGGAGCCTTTATGTGCCAGCCCTGTACGTGTTTGGAGACTCGTTAGCAGATGCAGGCAATAATAATTATATTCCAAACTGTGGAAAGCGTGCAAACTTCACCCCATATGGTGTCTCCTATTTCCCCTACCCAACTGGTCGTTTTAACAATGGCCGTACCTATGTCGACTTCCTTGGTACAATTTCTCGTTTCAGACTTGTATGGTATAATTTCTTGTTTCAGACTTACATATGATTTCTGGTTTCAGACTTGTATGGTATAATTTCTTGTTTCAGACTTGTATATGATTTCTTGTTGTTGACTTGTGTGGTATAATTTCTTGTTTCGGACTGTATATAATGCATTGATTGTGGTTGCAGCCTCTTACTTGGGGCTCCCTTTTGCCCCTCCTTATCTCCAGCCGGTGAAGAATTTTACAACAGGGGTTAATTTCGCATCAGGAGGGAGCGGTATACTCGACACAACAGGGGCCGAACTGGTCTCTACTCTTTTCTTTTTCCAAAGAAACTCCCACAAATTACTAAAATGAATTTTCAATCTAAAGAAATATTTAAGTGGGTATCAAATGTTTCATTTGTAATACAGTTAGGTGCTTCTTGCATGGAATATAGGGTACTCTCATATTATTATAAATTATCTGTGAAAAAAAAATATCTTCATAGACTATAAAAGAATCTATTTCCATTTCCTTTTTCAATAGAAATATTTTTCAGTAAGAACTGAGTTCTGTTGTAGCTTAACTGAAATTTTTGGTTACAAGTATATAATAATAACTACATGAATCAACATCTAGATAATTGTTTACTGATTATATGAAATATTTTTAATTTATTATTTATTTTTATTTTTAAATGTTAACAAAATTAATAGACAAAAATAAACATACCCATGATCATCACGGAGTGTGCTCCAAATTTTAAATTATTGATATTATGTTTGATTAAAACTTAAACAATCAATATGCTGTTTCGTTGTGTGTATTTTTTTTCTCTTTTTTAGTGTGAAGCCTATAAATATATGTTTTATTATAAATAAGTAGGGTAACAGTTATTCTTCCAAGTTCTCAAAAAAAATTATGACAGGTTGTGCTTATAACTAATCTACTACAATATTCCAGAATGTTTTGAATATGAGCTACCAAATATCTCTATTCGAAGAATATTATGATAAACTAGCTGAAGCTGAACGAGCGAAACTAAACGAGTCTTTATTTATCATTACAACTGGAAACAGCGACATTACCACCTTTTTCGGCTACAACATTAGCAATGGCTCTATTCTATCAGATTTCATCACTCTGATGGTCTACAAATTAGATGAATACATAAGAGTAAGTTTCAAATTCGTCAATCTACAGATTTCTTCCCATTTGTAACCCAGAAAATGTGTACCATTTCACATAGGAAGAATTAACTCATTATTACCATGTAATTTGACAGACACTCTACAATCATGGGGCAAGGAAGTTCATTATAAAGATGGTTCCACCTATGGGATGTGTTCCTGAAATCAGAAAGCTCAATAATGGAAATTGTTCGGAGGATGTAGAATCGGCGGTTGAGGAATATAACACTGCTTTGAACTCATCTCTCACTGAGCTCGAAAAAGAACTCGATGAAGGGACCTTTATCCATGTTAATGTAAATGATTTTCTAAAGAACCTTATCGACAATGGTGAAGCCAATGGTAAGTTGTTTTCATCAAAGAATCTATCATTTTTCATCAATTTCTTGCTTCATTTGGATTTATTGATTGCTGGTAGTTGAAAAAGTGGAATGAATGTATGCAAAATTTGGGTGTAGGTTTTGACAATACTACATGGGCATGCTGTGGATCGGGAGATTTTGGTGTAGAAACAAGCTGTGGAAAGACTGATCCGCCAAACTTGTTTTGCGATGATCCAAGCACATATGTGTTCTGGGATGGAATTGATGCCACTGAACGACTTTATCGCTTGGTTGCAGAGCAGATTTGGAGTGGAAACACTTCTGTTGTGTATCCGTTTAATCTCTCAACACTAGTCTCAGGAGAACTTTGCCTGAATAGTGACAATGCACAGACCCTGTGGGAGATGTAGTTACTATTGTTTCATTTCTGGCACTTGTAGAATTCACAACTGAGTACTAAATATTTATGAATAAGTTGTGAAGAACTTGTTAATATATTATTATTAATGACTTATTAAGTTCCTGCATATAATGCAGGAGACTAATGTATTTGTGTAATCGGTTTTAGCATTAGTTTACATTCGTACCTGCATCAGCTGAAAAATTTGGTAGACTTGTTAATGTTTTTAAACATTCGTAGATTTAAAAATCTGTTGAAAAGTGCTAAAAAAACTATCATTGGCTATTGCTATTTTTGGCTAGGGGAGTTTCTGTTTCTTTATTTTAAAAATTGGGGGAAAATCGAGTCTAATCAGAAACCAGGGGATGTCTATGCTGCATCAGTTGTAAGAGCAACCAGAGGCAAAGGGGGTTCTTTGCTATGAAATATCTAAATTCTATGCGAATATTGTCGCTCAGAGTGACTGGGTTGAATTGGGCTTTGTTCCACGGTGCATATATTCTTTTTCGGCTAATAACAATTATATCAGAGTGTTATGAAACATATTTCTCCAAGGTTGGAGGTTTTTTCAACAAAGTTATTTTTTATATCATGGCTTATCTCAAAGATTACTCCCTCTTGTTAGGTTTTGTTGGTTCCGAATTGTTATTTTTTATTAGTAAACTAGAGAGGGTCAAAATCTTGTGAAGGTGTCACTTTGAAGATTTCTCAATAAAATTGTAACAAATTTTGAGCGACAATATTCTCATAGAGTCTAGATATTTGCTAGCAAAGGACTCCCCTTTCCTCTGGCTGCCCTTGCAACTAATGCAACAAAGAAATCCCATGATTTTTTATTAGGATTTTTTTTCATTAGATACATACCCAGACCAAAATAGCAATAACCAATGGTATTCTTTTCAACACTAGTTCAACAAATTTACAAAATCTACAAAAGTAAAAAAACATTAGCAAGTCTATCAGATGTTTTATCTGATGCAGGTACAGATATAAACTAATGCTAACACTGATTACACAAAAATATTAGTCTCAAATAGATTGAGGAAGATAAAGGACAAAAGAAGGCAATGAAGATGTTCAAGAGGACTCAAAAATCTATTAATGGTGTATAAGAATGAAAATTTTTCATGGCACTATGTTAATTCATCATGGGATTTTAAAAGCATATAGTTAGTTGGATCTTGTAGAGACAATGCACTAACAACTTATTTATCATAGTATTCAAATGATTTAATATATTTCAGTTAAATTTTACTAATTGACCTGCTAATACATTAATCTGATGGATGCAAACCTTGGTTAAGATAGAATGTTTCAACATTTTTTAATTGTTTGCATTCATATGAGTCAGCAACATGTCTAACAAGATGAATATAATGCTACAAACCAAATGAAAGTAAATGTGATAGAGAATAGAAAAAATAAGAGTTGTATAATGAGGGATGGGTTTCACTAAGAAAAAAACATACAAAATACTTGAATGGAAATTACCTCTGCTATTTGTCTTGAAAAACTCTATTTTCCATAAGAGAAACATTTCTTTCTTTGATGTATATTAAGATTCAGATCATTATTAATTGATGTATGCATCAATATTTTAAAAAATAAATATAAGATGCAAAAAATAGATTGAGGAAGATAAAGGAAAAAATAAGGAAAGGAAGATGTTTAAAAGGAATCAAAGTCTATAAATGGAGTATAAGAATGATTGTCTTGTTCTTGTTTACTCATCCCACTAATCTAATATAATAAATTGATGTCGCAAAACCTAATCATAATTCTAGCTAGGAGTGGTAAACTTGACAGACTATTTTGAACAATAAAAAGTGGAAAGATGTAATTAAATTAGTGTCCGTAAACATACAATGGTGGTCAATACAGCTAAACAACTACAGCAATATATAGTATTGTCAAAACCAATAAACAGAACAAGAAGTAAAAATAATATATCAATTTTTAAAATTAAGAATGAGACATTGGTTGAGCTATGGTCTAGAGGTGAGTCAACAAGCATTGGTTGAGCTATGGTCTAGAGGTGAGTCAACAAGCATTTATGGTTGCATGACCAGTCTAAAAATTGTAGAACACCTATTAGTTAGATAAAATTTAGAGAGGTAATAGTAGTACAAAGACAAGAGATATATACAAATGAAATTTTAATTATATTTTATAGTTTTATATAGTTTTAAAAGGCACAATTAATTCATACAATGTTGATTTTAAATTTGATAGTCAACTAAATATAATTTTCCATCTCTTAGAATCATACTCTATGAAATTGTTATGACTAAAACTAACACTAAAATAATATGTCTACACATGTATTAATTAATTTCAACAATTCTTCTTAATGAAGAAACATTAAATGATTTAGAACACAAACATTAAATGTCAAAAGATAAGTGATAACTAATTCTTAACTATGAAGATTCCCTCCTAATTAGTGCTAAATAAAAATAATGCCTCCTAGGACTTAAGTGGACTTAACATATGAATAAGATCTAGATAGGTAAAACATCTATTTACACTAACATAATTATTATTACTAATGTTATAGGCAAAGTAAGGCATCTATATATTGTGATTGAATATCTACCTACAACACATGACTTGAGAACAAAATTTGATAATATATTGAACATATATCACCAATATTAATATCAAGGGCATGCATATTATTTTAATAGCTTTTTGTTATATATTTTATTTATTAGTAGATTTTTAAATTTGTATAGCTAAAACATAGACAAATATTTTTCCAAAATGCATCTTATAGTATATTTTCAAATTAATTTGTTCTTTAATTTTTATTTTCTACATGTTAAATGGAATCTCATACAATGAACCTATGTTAATTAAAAATAGAAAATAAATATAATAATGAAATAGAATATAATAAAATTTGTTTTATTTAGAATGCTTATACTAAAGGCTATTTTCCTAAAGGAATGAATATTATGATTGTTTCATTTGGTTATTAATAGTATGATTTGAATTAGATGGTTTTGTCCTTGATAAAACAATTCAATGTGATTTGGAAGGAAATGACTATAATTGAATCACCATAGAAGCACCTTTATTTTTTCAAGATATTTGGTTGATTTCTAACCTTTGATCAAAGGTTCCTCTCACGGGACACAATAAATCCTTCAATCAAAGGAAATTTGACCAAAATGAAATCTTTTGAAAAAATCTTAAATTTTAAATATACAAGTGAGACACACCTTTAGTATCATACCCTTAATTGTATTGATATCATATGTAAAAAGAGTGCAAATTGACATTATTTTTTTATTTGATTGAACAAATTGATGATTTTAATCTTACTCATTTTTTTACATGGCCAAATTTTTAGCTAAGTTAATGTGATGCCCTACATTTTTCACTTAACTCATCATCACAGAACAAGCCAAGTTGAGTTTTTTTAGTAGCACCATAACATTATATTAACTAGCCGTTATACCCACTATACACCAAAGAGTGCTAGAGTTAGCCATAGTTTGATCTCTCCAATGGTGAAAATCATTTTCTTACTCGTCAAACAATATAATTCATTTATGATGACAAGCTCATTCAATGATCAAATTTAGAATCTATTTCTTATCTTACTCACATTTAAATTTTTTTTAGAAGGCTAATCTATAGTTTCTTTCAAAGTGTGCTTTGGATAATTTTTAATTTGTATTTCTTTTATTTGTTAAAGTTTATGAATCAGTCATGTTTAATCTTTTATTATAATTAAAAAAAAAAAATTACATAACTCATATAAAAAAAGATGATGGTAAAAAAACATAGTCTAAATATGTTGACAAGACAAAGTAAAAAAAAAGACAACAAGAATAAAAGTAAGAACCAAATCCCTATACTAAACAGTTAAAAAAGTCCTTACAAGATCCCTAGGGTTAGATCACTCAAAGTCTTGCCTTCCACTTCAAATATAGCCTAATTTTTCAAGAGCAACTTGGAATCACTTGACTAAATTATTCTTATGAAATAAACTAGCAATCACACCCTCATGTGCAATGGGTACACTAAAGAGGTGTAGAAGGTCAATTAGGAAAAATATTTTTTATTTTTTACATACAGTTATGTAGTACATGAGGTCAATTGGTAGGTAATTTATTGTGTCTTTGGATTAGATGCCTTCACTAACTCAATAGATGATTGATGGAGAGACCAAGAGGATTAAAAGCTATGAGTAGGGTAGACAGTGAACCATATAAATAATTTATGTATAGTATATTATTATAACTTATTTATGTATTATGTAATTTAAATATACATATAATAGATAATATATATGTATAATAAATAACAATCATCTTGTATGAGTATTATTTTATTTAAGACTTTATATATAATTAGTATATATAATAAAATAACTATAATTATTATAGAGATGTGATTTTATAATATATAATATTAGTATTAATAATATTATATAATAAATCATATTAAATAAGATATGAGCCTTAACTGTACAATATATAATACTATTTAAGCATATCTCCCTCTCCCTTTTCTCTTCCTTTCTCTCTCTCTTTCTCTCTCTCTTTCTCTATATATTTGCCTCCTTAAATGTGCAACGAGTACATTGAAGAGGTCTTAAAGGTGAATCATCACATCCTTAATCAAATGACATGCTACCTTGAGCATAACTCCTCAAGGAAACATGCCATCCTTGGATTGTTGACATGAAACAACCAAATAAAAGTTACTCTCTCTCTCCCTCTCTCTCTCTCTCTCTCTCTCTCTCTTTATATATATATGTATCTTTCTCTCATTCTCTATCTTTTGAGTTTCTCTTTATTAGTTGATAGGCTATGCATAGTGTGAGATTCAAGCATGGAACAAGTCTCATGCCTACAAACCATTATTGTTTTGTTGGAAAACAAGTTTCACTTGCCATTTAATGGTAAAGTACTCTAAAATATTAGGTAAAAACGTACAAAATCTAACTTATCACATAAAAGCAAGATAAATATTGATTTGACAACTAGATGGGAACATTTTATTTCCATTTGCAGTAGTTTTTGTCAATTTGATGGAAATTTTATTTTTTGATTTGCATTTGTTTACTTTTTAAGTCTCTATGCCAATATTTCATAATCAAATAATACTTGATTTAGATTTAAAGAAAATATCTAGATATTTCTAAATTTATTTCATTCCATTATTTAACACTTATTATTAATTGTTTAATCTAGCCACATGCAGTGCATCCATGCACGAGCACATACTCTCTAACATATTAACATATATATAGTGTTCTATTGGAATAATACTTGAACCTCCTTTAGGTGCAAGCATTAGTATATATGTCTCCTTCTATATAGAATTGTCTCCCCCTCTATTTCTTTTTATTTTTACCAATCTCTCCAAAGATCAATCAAACTATCATATTTTCATATATTAATTTAAGTTGATCTATACAAAAATATATTGATTATTAATTATAATAATTTCATATTTATATTTAATATTTTTTATTATAAAATATAATATATAATAATAATAATATAACTAATATGTACTATTCTATATAATAATAAATATAATTATATTATATATTGTAGTGTCGAAAAATGTCATCGTGTACATTTTCACACCTAATTTATGAATAAGTAATGATAGATTGAACTTAATGTCACCTTGATCTAGTGTTGTGATGTGTTTTTCACATCCAGATTAGGTCCAGGGTCTGTTTAAGCTAAATGAACTTGACAATGCCTTAATTTAGTGTTGTAAAGTGTATTTCTTTACACCTTCACATTAAATTTAGGAGGCTTGTAAATTAAGTGGACCTAATCTAGTGTTCTAATTTGTTTTACACATTCACATGGGATATAGGGCCCTTCTAAGCTAAATAGACCCAATTTTTCCTTAATTTAGTGTTGTAAAGTGTATTTAATTACACTTTCACATTGGATTTTGGACCATCTTGTATTTATGTCCTTAATATCATCATAAATAGGCCCCTATGACCCTATATTATGCATCCCAAGGTGTATTTTAATCAAAAACCTGACAAGATCAACATATAAGCTTAATTTGCACACTCCCCAACACTTTAGCAAGAAAAATAGCCCTTATGGGACCCATTCACCACTTTGGGAAAATGCGTCCCATCCAGGTGGGACTCATTCACCCAACTTGGCAAATGAGTCCCATTTGGCCTATTTTCAAGGTTTGAGTAGGAAAAGTTAAGTTTGAAGTTCAAATTTCTTCTATGTCGGCCTTTGGGATCAAATCAACACTCATTTGAGTGCATTTCCTATATAAGAAAGCTTTCAAATCATTATTTCATCAAGCTTACATGTTATCAAGTTAAGCATTCAAGAGTGGAGCATTCTAAGACTTTACAAGATCATCTAGCTTAAGCATTCAAAATCATTTTTAAGGCATTCAAGGTCATAATTCTTCATCAATTGTTGCAATAATTCAAGATCCATCATCATGTCAAGCATATCAAGCATCAAGCATGTTATTGAGATAGTGTTGTGATATAGCATTAAAGATCCAAGATCAAGCATTATTCTACTCCTATTGTCAAGATCAAGATCTACATCCTTCATGCCCATTTCATGTTGAGTTGCAAATTTACAATACATCATCCAAAGTATAATTGTTCATGTTTCATGTTTCATGTCCTTGTTTCATTGTTTCATCATTTGGTTTAATTACCTAAAATGGGTTTGACCAAGGCAAACCCCTATTCCCTAACAATCAACACTTTCTCTCTCTTTCTTTGTGTAATTGTAAATCTAGGTTCTTTGAAGACTTGAAGGATCATTGAAGATTAGGTCAAAAACTTGGAGAAAGTTGTTGGAATTGTCCTCTCTTTTTTTAGGTTGTATTCTTCACTAAAAAGTCACATACAACCTCAAAATTAGGGTTTTAGATCTGAAAACAAAGGGAAACAGAAAGAGCAAACAATGAAGACTAGATTCAATCTTGAAGTTCCAAAAAATACAAATTGGACTCATTCACCACAAGTAGAAAATGAGTCCCACTGTAGGTTTTTTTCATAATTTTTTGTAGATTCAAATACCCTTTTGTTTGAAATATGTTTTTGTACAAAAATCCAGAACTTGGATTGATCCACCCAGAATGGTGAATGAGTCCCACTAGGTCAAAAAGTTATAATTTCTAGCATTTTAGAGCTCCTTCCAGTCATCTTCAAATTCCCAAGTACACATATGTCATTTCACAACTTGTTATTCTATTTTATATGCATTTTAAGTCATTTAGTTCATGTTTGCATCATATTAGGGTTTTACATTTCATATTGCATTTCATTTTATTTTCCAAGTTTAAACTTGGTAATGAACCCCTCATTAATCTCTAGGGCTAGATCCTTGAGTGGAATTACTAAAAGTGGGTGTGCTCTATGTCCTAAACCATATGATAGAACTTAATACCCCTTTTTAATATGTTCCATATATAATTTAATCTGTATTATGTAAAATATATAAATAATATATTAATTATATTTTGCATTATACAAAAATATAATAATTATTAATTATAATAATTTTATATATGTATTTAATAGTTTTATTATAGAATATAATATGTAATAATAAGTAAAATATTCATATTATTTATAATTTATTTTATATTATATAAAATATACATTATATATTAGTTATGCTAATATATACTTAAAAATATGTAGGGTAAAGGATTTCATAATGTTAAAACCTAAATGTTCTCATATATTAGGATCTTGGCTATAATTTTAATTTTAATAAGCATACTCCAAAACCCTTTTCAAAACCTTATTTTTAGGTTGTAGCTTACCAAATTAGAGAAGTGAAAGGTCAATATTGGAGAGGAAAAGTTTGGAGGAGTGGAAATTAATAGTGGTAGGGAAAGTAATAAAAATGACATAAAATAGCCAAAAAAAGAGCAAAAAATGATGAACAGTTGAGATTCATTTAACCATCTTGCATATCGTATCCAAAAATCCTTACCATCCATGGACAAAAGAAGCTCTATGAAATTCAAATAAGAATACACCTTCAATGTAATAAATAAATCCAACTTATAGATTAGAAAATACTTTACATATTCCTACTAGTAATAACTAAAGTAGCCAAATCTAGTGTCGCCCTTTCTCAAGGGTATCCCAAACAACTTTATTTCATGCCCAGAAGTTCGTAAATTTGTTACATGTTGAGTCTAGTTATTGACCATAAGAATGGTAGCCCCCCTCTTCCTTTTCATGTTTTATTACTAGGTGAGAGGAAATGTTCTAGATAAACTTCATATTAGTTTCAGGTGTGAAGCTAGTTGTTTTAACTTCCTATACTTGAGGACAAAATATTTCCTTTTTCAAGGTTGATGGACCTCCTAACAATGTACTTTTTGTCAAGGGACTCTAGTCCCCTTTACATTCCAAGAAGTGAAATTAAGATTCCTCATTGACAGATTTGGAAGTGGAATCATTTTCATTCCTAAATACGGTATGTGCAGGATCATCATGGAAAAAATAAGCCCTTAAGTGGCGAAAAATTTAGAAAATTTAGAGTTAGGAAACTTGCCGTAAAAAATTGAATAAGTTATCTATATTATCTCAAAAATATGTAAGAATAGAATCTATATAAAATTGAATGTAGTTTCTAAACTACTAGGTTTATTTAAAAAAAAAAATCTGTTTGGTGAAAATTTGAAATTTCAAGGAAAAAATAAAAAGTAGGTGTTGACCACCCTAACCACAATAAAATGATAATATTATTTTATAATATTTTAGATATAAGTAGAGGACTCATGTCCTAATGTGATGCATATTTTTTTATAATTTTTTTCCAAGTATATAATTATTTATGATTTTTTTATTACAACTTATAAAAATAGAAAAAATCGTATGTCTGACCACCTTAACTTGTTCAAAACTTCATGAAATTCTTTTTTTTTTTAATCCTATAGTATACAAAGCATAGAATGTGATGCATGTTTCATATTTAAAAAATGTGATACCGTTTGAAAGCTATAGATGCTTTTCAAACATCCTATCAATTAGGACTTTATTCATAATTCAAAAAGAAAATGAATAATAATTATTTATTAAATTCAAAATAAAACATAATTTATATTGGTGGAAAGTTGAGAATATCCTTTAAAAACCCTTTTCGTTTCATCAATTTTGAGTAAAAAAATTTCATCAGCCACATACCTACACATACCCAATAGCTAGAAGTATTTATTAACCTTTTATTCAACTTACTGCCTTTTTTAGGTGGGCACGGGAAGGAAAACACTATTTTTTTCCTCTTGCTTTTTACAACACTAAGACTACTTCTACGAAGGGCATATGACTTCACTTTCTTTCTACCCCATATTTTTGGCACATTAGGGGGTTAGGGATTAGATCTTGCACTCTATTAGTGGTCGTCTTATCCTCTAAGAACCCTCTAGTTTATATTGGTTTAATGATGTGAACAAGATCTATCATATCAGCCTTTTTATTTTTATTCTACCCACATTCCATTTATTAATTATTTATGTTATTGTTTCCAAGTTTTCCTTTAATAGTTGAACCTTTTTGTCCCCATAATCAGGTGATGAGTCCAGGTTAGAAGGATCCTCTAGCTTGTTAGCAAACCCCATGGTATTGTTAGTCACTAGGTATAAAGATTCCTAAGGTTGGTGTACCTCATTTATCTCTTCCTCTTTTCTAAAACTTGCTGACCCCCATTTCCTAACACTACCCTGAGGTCTGCTAACACTCTAGTGTATATTTTCTAGTTCTTAGACCATTGTTATCACAATGAAAGTTCCATAAGTTATTTTTTGTGGACTCCTTTGCAAGTTTCGTGCTTGGTTTAGGTTCCTTGGAGTAGCCATGAGGATTGAGCCTCTTTATGTAGAATTCAATTCCATCAAACTGCTCCATTAAATCATCATTGTTTCCTCATTTAGAATGTTCATTTAGCTTTATACTATTTCTAATCCTTTCTATTATGATTTGCTATGTTTTATTTCTAATAATTACTTCCCCACCCTTTGCAGTTGAGGGGTCATGTTTATTATATATCACCTTAGGCCCAAAAGCAGTATCAAATCTTTTTCCTTTAGTTATCATGTTAAATTTAGATCTCGCATCTTCCATTAGGAGAGGGTTAAAGGGATTTTAGGTTCTCACCTCAACATGGTCACCTAGGGGAATGCACCAAATTTTTTCCTAATCATTAATTTTGCAACTGGAGAATCAATGTGATTACCAGTGAAAATAGTGTCCTGGGTGTTACATTCATTTTGCCTTTGGTCAAGGCTTATTTCCTGAACATGCTTCACTGAGGAGTAATTCTCCCTTTTAGGGTCCTCATTTACTCTATTCAAAGACACAAAATCAACATTTTTCTTTTCTTAATCAAGATTTTTGAGTATTCCTTTTGGAGAGACCATATAACATTTTTTTCTTGTCTATGGATAGATTTTTGGGATTAGTGCTAATAATGGGCCAATTCCTTTGAATATGCCTCTCCCTTCTACACAAGTAACATGCATTTAGCCCACCTAGAATTTCCAATTCAGACAACTACAAACCATCATCAAGCATGATTTCTAGGGTTTCTAGTATTTAAACCCCAAGGGTCAAAGATACCAATGCATAAGCATTCATATGGGGGAGTAATTTGTTAGTTCTATCAACCCTAATTATGCTATCAAATGGAGCCAAAATATAGGGGATGAAAGACTAGATATCGAGGAGCACATTTTTTATTAGTACCCACCTAGAGCATGAAAGTGCCATGATTTCTTCACAGTTATCTTTGAGTGACCAAGAGAGCTCCCTGAAAACATAATTCCCTACACTCTAGGTTGGTTTCCTTAAAAAATTTCCCTTCATTTCATTATCCTTTAGAAAGATTAAAAAAATCCCCCACTGAATCAAACAACAAAAGGACACATGAACCCCCAATTTTTAAACCCAAATATTAACAAACCAACTATCCAAAAATTTCCTAGCAAGGCAATTTAAAAATATCTAAAACCACCATGAAAATGGAAAATCCTCTTAACCTTGTTCTCTCTTTGATAAGTGCTTCACACATTTTTGAATTAGGTGAAATGGTAACATTTTTGGTGTTCAAAGGGAAACTTACAGGTTTTTCTTCACCCTCAGCCTCACACCTAGCCTCTCCATTGCTAGGCAAAATGATAAATTTTGCATCCACCGAGAATGAAGGGGTTTCATGTGCCATTATATCATAGAATGCCCTAGAATGGTTATTAATTTCATTTGGAATTTCATCCCACTTGCAATGGGCTCAAGGGATCCCATACCCCCTTCCATTAAAGACATCTAGAGATGAATTACCACACATAAGGTAGAGTATGAATACATATCATAAAATCACTTTACAAATAAACAATCAAAGCACCCAAGGGAGCATCCACACATAAAGTAATAAATGAGGATAGCATCAATAAGTGTAGTGGGTGTACGAAATTGATGACATATGGAAAATTCACCACTAGCAATTCACCGATGGAAAATTCATAGCAGGAAAATTCACTGCCATGACAATTCACCACGCGAAAAATTAATTGCATTAATTTTTGGTGGTTAATTTTTCGTGGTAGTGAATTGCTAGTGGCAGTGAATTTTCTTGCAGTGAATTGTTGATGGTGAATTTTCCCTCGATGAATTGTTGTTGGTGAATTTTCCTAGAGCTGAAATTGATTGCAACCTGAGTGACAGAGGGCTTTGACCTCCCCTACCACTGTTTTTTAATGAAACCCTAATATTCGCCTTGAATGCCTCCTCTAGCCATTCTCCTCCAACATCATAAGGATTAACTACAATAGAGTGATCAAGAGTGTTTATCATAGAATTAGAAGGGGATGAAGGTCCCTTGATCTTTGTCTTGTAGAAGGAGTCTAGTTACAAGTGTCCAACATAGCACTAGGAACAACAAAGAACCTAGACCTTTGATGATAGAATGTGAAGAAGAGTGATGAAACCTATGATAATCAATTACACCACTCTTCCTAACAACCAAACTAGATGGTTCTTTTCTTTTCCTCATCACTCTCCAACCATCCTCCATTATGTAACATCTTTAAACGAAGAGATGGTGTAATCACAATCCTTATTATCTCAATCAATATGCAAACCTTCATAGTTGTGAGACTTTCCATATAGAGCGGGTTTTAACTGCGTTGTCTCGCTCCTGACAACGAGATCTAGAAGATCACATGGACAAGCTTGACATTTTGAACACAATAAAAATTAAATATACAAAGAATCATTTTGAAAGCTCCAATTAGCCTCACGCTGTTAATAAGCATTCTGTACATGGATAATAGAAAATTTTGGCACTTGTGGTGTGTTTCATTCTGGAATACTGTGAATCGTCAAATGTCCCTTTCGCTTTTACGTGGTTGATTTGTCATTTAAATTCTTTAATTTCATTCATATTTTTTCTACACCTGCAATTAATACTCATACGTGCAGTAAGTTTATTTGTAGATTTTTCCTTGATATGTCCACCCACTCTTAGTGGAAACATAGAAATACACACACCTACAATTGCCGATCATAACCATTCACGCATTCCTCGTGAAAATTTAATGCTTGTAATTTTGTTTTCTTGGTGAGTTCATTAAAAATTATTCAATTTCACCACTAGGGGAGAGGATAGGGTAGTTGAGCACTCCAACTTTATACTTCTCAATATCTTATTTGGAAATTAAAAAAAAATTATAATTTCTTACAGCAGCTTGTTCAGCAATGTCCCTACTTACAACTAAGGTTTCAGAGGCACATCATCAAATATGATGCCACATCAGTATGGTTTTTTTTGAGGTATCTAGAAAGGTCCAAAAAGAGTGAGACACACTAAATCATGTTTTATTGGTGTGCTGATATGCCATCACATGGTTTGTTGCTGTTTAGATCTAAGGAATACATATTATTCAATTATTGGTAGTTATTATCAACACTAACAACACACTACAACTTTAAAGTCACAACTTTGTTGCGCTTCATTATTGGTAGAATATTTGCTTCATTATATCTTGGGTCATTATTTCAAGTTACTAGATCATAAGTCAAAAGCATAATAGTTCTTATCTATAAAATCTTCAAAATTATTTATAAATATCAGTAGTTTTCTACTGCATATCCAAGCGCCTCAACAAATTTTATTACATGGGTGACTCTCTATAAGAATCAAATTCATTAGATTCATGTCTACAAACTTCAAATCTGCAAAATTTATTCATATTTATAATCAGACAAAAAAATAAAAGAAAAAGCTTTATTCAAATATACTTATCTAACAAATCTAATTTTTTATAATAAAAATATATATGCATTTATTAAAACAGAAAAAGTCATTATTTTATTAATATAAATTTCAATATATATAAATGAATAACGACATTATCAATTATAAAATATATTAATATAATATTAAAAAAAATGATAGATGATCGAAAGCACCATGTCAAGATGAAAAATAATTCAATCCGGCTAACATTTCGCACATTCCACCAACCCCAAACATCATGTCAATTGTTCACTATCAAGCAAATACTAATGCAATTTGCGTCTGTTGTATTAACATACGAACAATACTAGTATTTATATGTACAAACAATAAACATACGACAAGATTTTCCTATAAATAGTCGGAGGAGTTCCAGATTCAGTAAAAGGTAGTTTTATATGTCAACAAAATTAATAGACAAAAGTTAAAAATAAATTTTTACTTTTCTCCACATTCTGATGATGATCATGGAGTGCCTTAAATACTACTAGCACTTGTATCTAAAGCAGATGTAAAATTATGCCAATATAAAATTATATGTATGCTAATATGTTAAAGAGTACATATTTCTACATGGGTGTCTATGGATGCCATGTGCTGCAAATTCTACTTGCATCTCATTGGATTAAACAATTAATAATAAGTGTTAAATAATTGAATGAAATAAACTTAGACAAATCTAGATTTTTTTTTCCTTCAAGAAATTACTTATTACAGATTTAAAACATAAAGCAATGCAAATTAAGAAAGAAAGTTGCCATCAAATTGACAAAAAATACTGCAAATGGAAATAGAATGTTCTCATCCAGATTGTAAATGAATATTTATTTGATTTTATGTGATAAGCAAGATTTTGGAGGCTTTTTTTAAATATTTTGAAAGTTTTTACCATTAAATTGCAGCTCAAACTTATTTACCAATGACTTAATAGTGATTTGCAGACATGAGACTTGTTTTAGACTCAAATCTCACAATATAAATAATCTATAGACTAAAAATATTGATATTTTGTTGATTAGAACTTAAACAATTAATATGCTTTTATTTTCTTCTATGAAGACTTATAAGCCTATATTTACATTTTCATGTTTTATTATAAATAAGTAGGCTAAGAATTAGCCTTAAAAGTTCTTAACAAAAAATATGATGATTTGTTCCTATAACTAATCTACTACAATCTTGTAGAATGTTTTGACTCTTTGAGTATGAGCCAACAAGTATATCTATTCGAACAATTCTATGAAAATCTACCTGAACCTGAATGAGCGAAACTAAGCGAGACTTTATTTATCATTACACTTGGAAACAGCGACATTACCAGCTTTTCCAGTTACATCCTTAGCAATGGCTCTACTCTCTCAGATCACTCGAATGATCTCCAAATTAGATGAATACATAAGAGTAAGCTTCAAATTCGTGAATCTACAGATTTCTTCCCATTGGTAACCCAGAAAATGTGTATCATTTCACATACGAAGAATTAACTCATTAATTATTATCATGCAATTTGACAGACGCTCTACAATCATGGGGCAAGGAAGTTCATTATAAAGAGCGTTCTACCTATGAGATGTGTTCCTTATATCTGAAAGCTCAATGATGGAAATTGTTCGGAGGATGTAGAATCGGCGGTTGAGGAATATAACACTGCTTTGAACTCATCTATCACTGAGCTCGAAAAAGAACTCGATGAAGGGACCTTTATCCATGTTAATGTAAATGATTTTCTAAAGAACACTATCGAGAATGGTGAAGCCAATGGTAAGTTGTTTCCATTGAAGAATCTATTATTTTTTATCAATTTCATGCTTCATTTGGATTTAGTAATTGTGTAGTTGAAAAAGCGTAATGAATGTATGCAAAACTTGGGTGCAGGTTTTGACAATACTACATGGGCATGCTGTGGATCGGGAGAGTTTGGTGTAGAAACAAGCTGTGGAAAGACTGATCCGCAGAACAAGTTTTGCGATGATCCAAGCACATATGTGTTCTGGGATGGAGTTGATCCCACTGAACGACTTTATCGCATGGTTGCAGAGTCAGATTTGGAGTGGAAACGCTTCTGTTGTGTATCTGTTTAATCTCTCTACACTAGTCTCAGGAGAAACTTGTCTGATTAGTAACGATACACCGACCCTGTCGGACATGTAATTATTGTTTCATTTCCGAGACTTGTAGAATTCACAACTGAGTACTAAATATTTACTAATAAGTTGTGAAAAACTTGTTAATATATTATTATTAATGACTTATTAAGTTCTTGCATATAATGCAGGAGACTAATGTTTTTGTGTGATCAGTTTTGGCATTAGTATACATTCGTACCTGCATCAGCTGAAACATTCGATAGACTTGCTAATGTCTTTTTTACTTCTTTAGATTTTTAAATTTGTTGAAAAGTGCTGGAAAAAAGCTTTCATTGGTTGTTGCTATTTTTGGCTAGGGGTGTCTCTGTTTCTTTATTTTTAAAATGGGGAAATTTTTTAGTCTAATCAGAAATCAGTGGATGTCTCTGCTGCATCAGTTGCAGGAGCAACCAGAGGCAAATGGAGTTCTTTGCTTAAAAAATATCTAAATTCTATGAAAACATTGTCGCTAAGAATGACTGAGTTGAATTGGGCTTTGATCCACGGTACAAATATTCTTTTTGGCTAATCTAATAACGATTATATCAGAGTACATTATGAAACATATTTTTCCAAGCGTTTGAGCTTCTATTTAACAGAGTTATATTCTATATCCTGGCTTGTCTCAAGTTTACTCCCTCCTGTTAGGTTCTGTTGGTTCCGAATTGTTATTTTTTATTGGTAAACTAGAGAGGGTCAAAGTCCTAGGAAGGTGTCACTTTGAAGATTTCTCGATAAAATTGTAGCAAATTTTGAGCGACAATATTCTCATAAAGTTTAGATTGCTAGCAAAGAACTCCCTTTGCCTCTGGCTGCCCTGCAACTGATGCAACAAAGAAATCCCATGATTTTTTATTAGACTCAATTTTTTCTGCATTTAAAAAAAAAAAAATAGAGACGTCCCCAGACCAAAATAGCAACAACGAATGGCATTCTTTTAAACACTTATTCAACAAATTTTTAAATCTACAAAAGTATAAAAACATTAGCAAGTCTATCAGATATTTTAGCTGATGGAGGTATGGATGTAAACTAATGCTAACACTATTACACAAAAACATTAGTCTCAAATAGATTGAGGAAGATAAAGGCCAAAATAAGGAAGGGAAGATGTTCAAGAGGACTCAAAAATCCATGAATAGAGGATAAGAATTGAATTTTTTCATGCCACTATGTTAATTCACCATATTTGTAGAATTTTGCATTATTCAAAATAACATGGAAGTATATAATTAGTTGGACCTTGTATAGAAAATGCTTTAACAACTTATTCACAATTGTATTCAAATGATCGAATAGATCCAAGTTAAATTTTACTAATTGACCTGCTATTGAATTAATCTCATGGATGCAAACCTTAGTTACAAGATAGAATGTTTCAACACTTTTTAATAATGTCATACTGTTTGCATTGATATGAGTCAACAGCGTGCCCAACAAGATGAATATAATGCTACAAAACAAATGAAAATTAATGCCATAGAGAATAGATAAAATAAGAGTTGTATAATGAGGAAGCGGATGCAGGAATACATGAATGGAAATTAGCTCTGCTACTGTCCTGAAAAGCTCTCTTTCCTATTGCAAGAAACACGTCTTTCTTTCATGTATATTAGGATTCGGATCATGCATCAATATTTTAAAAAAAGACATTAGATGAAAAAAATAAAAATAAAAAATAAAAATAAATAAATAAATAAATTGAGGAAGATAAAGGACTCAAAAATCTGTAAATGGGGTATAAGAATGATTGTGTTGTTTTTGAATTTATTGTTTGCTCATTTCACTAATCTGATAGAATAAATTGATGTGAAACCTAATCATAATTAGTTAGGAATAGTAAGCTTAACATGCTATTTTGAACAATAAAAAAATGGAATAGTGTAATTAAATTAATGCCTACAAATATACAACAAAGATCAATAGAGGTAACAACTACGACAAATTACAGTATTGTCAATACCAACAAAAGATTAAGAAGTAAAACTAATATATCAAATTTTAAAATTAAGAATCAGACATTGGTTGAGCTATGGTCTAGAGGTGAGTCAACAAGCATTTGTTGCTGCATGGCCAGTCTCAAATTGCAGAACACCTATTAGCTAGATAAAATTTAGAGAGGTAATAGCACTATAAAGATAAGAGATATATACAAATGAAATTGCTAATTATATTTTATATCAAAATATTATGTGTTTTATATGGTTTTAAAAGGTATATTCAGTTCGTTTAATGTTGATTTTAAACATCATAATTAATTAAATGTAATTTTCTATCGTTTAGAACCATACTCTATGAAATTGTTATAACTGAAACTAACACTACAATAATGTCTAGAATGTATTCATTAATTTCAACAATTCTTCATAAAGAAGAAATATTAAATGATTTAGAATACAAGCATTAAATGCCAAAAGATAAGTGACAACTAATTCTTAACTAGAAATATTCCCTCCTAATTAATGCTAACTAGAAAGATTCTCTCTTAGGACCTAAGTGGACTTAAAATGTCAATAAGACCTAGATAGGTTGTAAAACGCCTATTTACACCAACACAATTGATATTGTGATCATAGATAAACCTAGGATCTCTTTAATTCTCTAATGAGTAACATCAAGGAACATGATGTATTTATATGATTTAGTCCCAAAATGAATAAATTACTATAATAATTAATGTTGTAGGCAAGATAGGGCATCTAGATAGTGTTAATATCTATAAGTATAACACATAACTTGACTTAAGAATAATATTGATATAAAATATTGAACATAAATCAGCAATATTAATATCAAGGGCATGCATATTTTTTTAATTGCTTTTTGTTATATATTTTATTTAATATTAGATTTTTAAATTTGAATAGCTATAACATAGACACATTTTTGTAAAATGCATCTTATCATATATTCCCAAATTAATTTTTTCATTAATTTTTATTTTCGACATGTGTCAAATGGAATCTCCTACAATTAAGTTATGTTTATTATAAATAGAAAATAAACATAATAATGAAATAGAATACAATAAAATTTATTTACTTAGAAAGCTTATACTAAGGTCTATTCTCCTACAAAATTTAGCGTTATGATGGTTTCACTTGGATAATAATAATATGATTTAAATTAGATGGTTTTGACTAATAGAACCATTCAATCTAATTTGGAGGGAAATGACTATAATTGAATCACCATAGAAACACCATTTCTTTTTTGAGATATTTGGTTGATGTCTAACCTTTAATTAAAGGTTCCTCTCAAGCCTTCAATCAAAGGAACTATGATCAAAATGACATGTTTTGAAAAAATCAAATATTTTAAATATGCAAGTGAGACACACCTTTAGTATCATTCCCTTAATTGTGTTTATATTGTATATAAAAAGAGTACAAATTGACATTATATTTTTACTTTGTTGAATAAATTGATTTTTTGGCTAAGACAATGTGATGCCATACCTTTTTCAGTCAGCTCATCATCATAGAACTAGCCCAGTTGAGTTTGTTTAGTTGACAAGCTCATTCAATGATCAAATTACAAATCTAATTCTTATATTACTCACATTTAAATTATTCTTAGAAGGCCAATCTATAGATTCCTTGCTTTGGATAATTTTTCTTTCTTTTATTTATTAAAGTTTATGAATCTGTCATGTTTAATCTTTTACTAAAATTAAAAAGACAATAGTACATATCTTAACATAACAAAGTAAAAGAAAAAGACAAGAATAAAAAAAAGAACCAAATCCCAATACTAAACAATTAAAAGTATCCGAACAAGAACCCTAATGTTAGATCACTTAGTCTCACTGTCACTTGTTAGATCACTTAGTCTCATTGTCACTTCAAATATAGCCTAGTTCAATCCAATTTATGGATCTGAACCCACTTTACATCATTTTACAGGTAATAACTAGAATTGACCACCACAATTTATCATGGGAAAATTCACTATTTCCTAAACCTGTTGTTTAAGTTCTTTGACCCATGCTATTAATGCAGGGTGGGATTTATGTGTCGTGTTCTTGGGTTGGCATTGCGGTGTGATATGAAATAGTTAATTTGTTAAAGGGTAGGTCCATAAGTTTTTTTAACATTTGGTAATGTGCAGGTGCACTGACGGATGATGAGCCATTCCTTATGCCACCCCATTCTCTAGGTCCACCCCTATTGGGATTCCACATTACCTTTGAAGTTTCTTTTATATTTCTCCACACCCCACATCCCTACACTTCATTTTGACTTCAAAGAATGGAATTTGGAAATTTTCTTTTGTTTTTTCAGTCTTAGGTATCTTCTGTTTGGGTCAGTTCAAAGGGAGCATCTTCGAGTGGCACTTCTTTCCATCCTTCCAGAGTGGCTCGTGGGATAGACTGGACTTTAATACCTATCTTTATAGCTATTGTTATAATAGTAGAAAATGTATTTTGATAATATAAATAATAATATATAAAATATTTTAATTATGCAATATTTTATTTAATAAATCAATATATAAATAATTAATCTATATGTTATAATCAATATATATTTCATAACATAATAATAATAATAATAATATTTTTCTTATAATTTAAAATACATCTTTGATTAGGATTATAATTTAAAATACAAGGTATTTATTGTGCTCACTTTTTTTATTTGTGATAGAACAAACTATTAATATGAAGTCTACTAATGTATATACGTTGCTATCATAATAGTTGTACAAACAAGAATAATATGTTGCCACCTAACAACAATAATTGTTTAAATGAACATCTTACTTTATAAATAATACTCATATTGGATAATTATTATATTTCGTATGAAAAAAATGAGTATTTATTTCACTTAACAATCAATGTATTTATATATTTTCTATATAATATTCATAGATTCTCATGCATTCATGTATAGGTCCATCTTTATCAATATTTAGTTATTTTTTGATTTACATGCGATCTAATTATTGACAATATATAATATAAATATGTTGGAAGACTAATTCCTATAACCACAAATACTATATTATCACATCAAGACATAGCCTCTATTTTCATGGCCTACCTACTGTAGCCATGGGAATGTGGGAAAGTAAGGAATTAGTGAGGTGGTTGATGTCCGACTTGGTAAAGGCCCAGTGGCATGAAGGAATGGTGCATTATCTGGAGATAGCAGTGGTTGGTTGGGGTCTCAAACCTGTGGGCGACATATGGCTAATGTTAACCCTCTAATACAATGGCTCATGGGTTCCATTCCTCATATGGAGTGTAGATAAAGATGAAGATGCAAGAATGATCAAGGTGTTGGGTCATATCTCTCTATTAAAGGAACTAACTATTGCCTACAGAGCGGTTGGACTAGAGGTAATCCTGGCGCTCCTAGCAACAACTAGTGGGCAGGGGGAGGATGAGATGCTCGTGAAGGACTGAGGAACAATAGACGGGATGCTAGGCAACAGAATGGAATGACATAAACATAAATCATTTTCTGGCAAAATTTTATAATGACTGGTAAATTTTTGCACTGGCTAGTTTTGCAACTATGTATATTTGGGTTTGGTCCCTTTTTGCCTCTCCCAAATGCTAACTCTGAATGTATGATAATTTAATACATTGATTTAGTTCCAGCTAGGGGCTCCCTTTCCCCTCCTTATCTTCAAGGGCAATTTTGTAGGTGGATAAATTTTGCATCAACTGGTAGTGGCATGCTCAACTCAAAAGAAGCTAATTAGGTTTATAATATTTTCTTTTATCAACAAAACTTCCAACAATTACTAAAATAGATTTTCAATATAAAAATATATTCAGAAGTGTTTATCAAATGGAAATATTTTGATTTAGATCCTTTATAATATATGCTCTGTGGCTTAGTTGAGTTTTTGGTTTAAAAACCTATGTTTCCATGCTCTATTACATAGTTTGAATACATAATAAAGTTACCTAGATTGATCAAGACTCTTCATGATGTAATGGGTGTTTCTTCCATAGTTCGGGTTTATTTTAATCTTTTTTAGATACCAACATGAGCATACAAACTAGATCATTGGAAGTAATTTCTTTTTATTAAATTATTGAATAATTTATAGAATCAACGTTAAATTAATTTTTTTTTCAAAAAATTGTGTGAGAATCTTTTTATAGAAAGATTTTGGATGAGGTTAAAAAGGGGATTAGGAGTGTGAAGTGTTGATTTAATTTTTTGGCATAATTGTTAAATTATTATATTGCTCACGTTATAAGAGATTAGATTGGCATTGCATTTTAGATCATTTTTGGGGAACATAAATGCATTAGTCCATGACTTTCAGCCAAACTTTGGTGGAATGGATACCTTTCAGTCTTCAACTCTTAGTAAAAATTATTTCAAAAGATTTAATATTTTAAATAAAATTTTAATTTTTCATTTAGAATAATTAATTATCACATAAAAGATAATAAAAAATAAATTAAATTTTAATATTGAAAGGAGATTGATTCAACTTTAATATTACATGAATTTATAATGACAAATCTTACTATTGGTTTTACTCTTCACTCATTTCTCCTTTCAATTTTCGCCTACAATATTCGTAACTATTATTACTCTAGAGGAAAATCAATCTCATAGAACACTTTTCACTTCCTTTTTTCTCTTCTACAAATCTTCCCTTAAGCACTCAACATTTTTTGGGTTAACCTTATATAGTTCATGGGTTTTTGTTATTTTAGAGAGAAAACAATTTGTTAATATATATAATTTTAATATTCAATTTATTGATAGTTTTTATATTTGATTGTGTAAATTAAGTTGTCAATTATATTTTATGATCTATCATCATAATAAAATAAATTAGAAAAGAGAAATAGAAAAACTTTCAAATATTTAATATTATGAATCATAGAGATTTAATACTTTTATTTAATTTTAAACTTATGTTTATATTTACATGATCTATTTTAATAAAATAGAATAAAAATAACACATAAAAAAATCATTGGATGGTTTTTCCTTGTAACTAATCTACTACAATCTTATAGAATGTTATGAGTATGAGTCAACAAGTCTCTCTATTCAAAAAATGTTATGATAATATAACTAGAATATACAAATGAACTTGTGCAACTCTTTATTTTACAATATAGCTGGAGACAATAACATTATCTACTATATTGCCAACACTACTCTCTAAAAAACAATTACTCCAATAAAGTTAATCACTCTAATATTTGTCTAATTCTCTATAGTGGATGGAGATAGACAATTTTAGAATATAGAAAAACATATAAATATAGAAACCTCAACAAAAATTGATTCTCATTGATCACTTGATACAAACATTACAAATGCTTGGAATGTTATAACATTCAACTCTCTCAATCTCATTATCATGCAAATATCTAACACCCAATGTTGCATCTCAACGTCTTGATGATAAAACATTTATATTCAATGCCTCATTATACATAGGTCTTAAGTACATATAAGATCATTTTAGAACTTAGGTCGTCTTGTCACATTAGATAAATAATTAACAAATATTTAATCTTTTTCTCTATTTTATTCATATCTTGTTTCCTTTTATAATACTTCATTTAATTTCTCCTTTCTCATTTGATGATTGTTGATAAGAGAAATTACATATACCAACAAAAATATGATAAATACATTTTCGTAAATCTCAAATATGTTGAACTTCACGTATCTTCTCATTGGTAATCTAAAAAATATGTATCATTTCACAGTGGAATTTAAGTAAATAATTACTCCTATTTAATGGGGCAAAGAAATAATTTATATTGAACATTCCATCTGTGGGATGCACTCCCGCTACCAGACTTGTTGGATACTAAGAATACAAGGGGGAATCTATGGAGCCCATAGACAAGATAGTTGAGGCATATAACATTACGTTTAAGTCATTTCTAGCTAAGTTTGATAAAAGAAATCAATGATGGGACCATTATCCATCTTAATTCTTATGGTATTTTAGTGGACATAATCCAAGATGGTGAAGCTTATGGTAATTTTATCCCTTTAAAGACACTCTTATTAGTAGATAAAGCTACATATAATGGGAGGTTTCAGCCTAAAACCTGTCTCACACCATAAAACATTTCTTTTTTCTAGTAAACTTAGCCAGAAAACAAGGTAAAATTTATCAAAAAATAAATATACAATCTAATAGATATCTTTGGTGTATTAAATACATATTAAATGATAGATAAAATTTGTAGTGAAATAAATACACATAAAATGATATTATATTTCTGCTGTAGTAAAAAAATCTATAATATCTTTGCTCTAGTACATCTTTGCTATAGTAAATGCAAACGAATCTACTCTTATTACTCCTATGCTGGTAAATGTCTTAAAGTAAATACGATAAATGGTGTTAATCGTGGGTAGTCAGTTGGTTGCATTCACCACTCTCTGATCACCACCCAAAATATACACTAACTACATTAACTACCAAAATATACACTAACTATAGAAGATCATAGGGCAAAGCTTCATATAATAATAACAATGAACTAAAGAACAACAAATATTAAGTGTATGTTCCCTATTTTATAGTCATTTATATTTTACAATTCGTATGGTACATGAAATAATTTAATATATGTATGTTATTGAATTTTTTTTTTGACTTAAAGAGGGGTAAAAATTTATTCAAATAAAAAATGAGCAATACAAAGTAAGGGCATTACACAACCCCAACACTCTCCACTAATTGGTCCAAATTTTGAGACAAATCCAGGGGTAATTGACCCCCTTCTACAATATTCCAACCTTGCAAATGATTAGAAGCCCATTTAGCCAAACAATCCACAACCTCATTCCATTCACGAGGAATATGACAAAAAGAAACAAAATACAAGGAAGCAAAGAGATTAAGAATCTATTTAATAATAACAACCAAATGCCAACTAACATCCTCTAACTACTACCTCTTCAACAAAGTCACTACCACCTAAGGATCAAATTCACAAATGATTTGTCTCCACCCGAGAGCACAACCATGCTCCATAGCACAAAGAATGGCAAGAGTCTCCATCACATTGTTAGTATTCCCACGCTAAAAAATAGAAAAGATGAACTCAATAGTCCTAGAACTAGTTCACTCGACACTTCCAATACCAACATCACTAGGATCTCCATGAGAAGAACCATTAGTGTAGATTTTTTTTACACCTTGAGGAGGAGGACACCAATTCCCTTCCCTTTTTATCTTCTAAAGGGGATGATGACATATGTTTTTTATGATCTAACTAGAATTCAAAGCAACCACCTGCTGAAGAGGAAGATTGAGGCAAGTACAAAAGATAGCTTCTCTAGGATCCACACCCCTAGCCAAGTCACACTTAGCCATAATAGTTTCTCCCAGAAAATGAAGAATCTTCCACCACAAATGTTGGACAACCAGCTTCACATCTTGAAAAATCATGTGATTCCTCTCCAACAAAATATGCTAGACAATAAAAGTTGGTCCCAGAGCCCAAGTAACTGGAAGAAAAGAAGTCTTAACAAGGGCCTTCCCCCACCAGGCAAAGAACTTTGCCAAAGAGACATGCCAACAAGTCTAGTTCCACACAGCCCACCAAAGGTGCCAAAGCCACCTAGAATAGGGACACTAGAAGAAGATATGAGAGACACTCTCTTCACTATTACAACACAAAACACATGTCAAGGGCCCCTGAAACCCTCTCTTACATAAGTTATCCCAAGTAAGACACTTATTCTGGACCACTAGCCACAGAAAAAGTTGCACTTGGTCCAAGAAGATTTGTTCCACACTTGTCTCCACCAAGGAACCTCAATGTCCCCAAACACCTACCTAAGCAACTCACCATACCCAATTGAAACTAAGTAATTACTAGATAAATCACTATTACTCCATGCAAGGACATCTTTCCCCGCCATGGAATTACATTCCAGAGAAGAAAGAATCTAAGCTAACTCTTACCTATCCCCCTCTAACACTCCTAGTGTCCAATTCGAGGAGTGCTTCCATCTAAAGCTAGCAACCAGTCCAATATTTCAAATAGACTTATAATGCTCAACTGTGTTCCAACCTACAACAGTAAAATGGTCGCAAAGAGACTGGAGGTGAGGGTAAGCAGAAAGAATAGGAGGATGACCGTCGCAAGAATCCCACCAAAAAAGAGCCTAAGAACCTGTATGAAAAATAAAAAAAATCCCCTTCTTGACCAACTGAGCCTCTGATTCGAGGGTATTCCAAATCATAGATCCCCTTCCTTCTAAAGGAAAATGAGGAACATCAAAAATTTTAACATCTTTTAGATACTTTTGGGTAAGAATGCGAACCCAAAGTTGATGTTGACTTGTACACCAACACCAATATAACTTGGCAACAAGAGCTTTCCCATTCAAAATAGTAGAACACAATCCAAGGGCCCCCTCTTTTTGTGGCCTGCACAACATATCCCACTTAATAAGGCTCCACTTAGCTGACTACAAATTACCACTCCAAATAAATTATAATGAGAGAGCATAAAATTCCCTTAGGAAATAAAAAGGAGTCATATTAAAAGAACATTTATAAATAGGAAGCTCCTGGATAACCAACTTCAGAAGAGTAACTCTTGTAGTAGTAGAAAGCCACGGATGAGTCCAATGATTGACTTTACTATGCAACTTATCAAGCAAGCTTTTCCAAGAAGACCTAGGCTACTTACCAACAACAAGAGGTATTCCCAAATAGACAAAGGGAAGAGACTCAATCTTAAATCTCAAAATATAAGCAATTTTCCATTGAATAGCTTGATGAGTATTAAAAAAGAAGATAGAAGACTTATGCTCATTGACTTTCTAACCAAAAGCATTGAGGTAAATATCTAAAGCTTGCCTAAAAGAAATAGCCTCCTAAAGGTGAGCCCTCCCCATGAGAGAAGTGTCATCCACAAATTAAAGATGAGATAACCGCAGTAGCCCATTACCCCAACATGAACCTTGAATCCTACCCTAGGCAACCCATGACTTAAGAAATCATCCCAGACCTTCAGCCATAATAATAAACAGATAAGGGGAAAGAGGATCTCCTTGATGAAGGCCCCTAGAAGCCTCAAAAATCTTAGAAGGTTCCCCATTCATATGAGCAGAAAAAGAGGAAGATGTAACACAACTCATAGTCCAATTGACCCAATTTGGACTAAAACCAAAGCCCAAGAGAATTTTTTGCAAAAACACACCAATTAACTCTATCATAAGCTTTGTCCATATCCAATTTGATAAACATAGCCTTGTCCTTAGTTGTTGCCATAGAATGAATGAATTCAAAGGCAACCACCACCCCATCTAGGATCTATCTACTAGCCAAAAATCCACCTTGCTCCTCATATATTATAGAAGGAAGACAAATTTTGAGCCTTTCAACAATCAATTTAGTAATAATTTTATACACCACATTACAAAGAGAAATAGGTCAAAATAATTTGAGTTGATCAACACCTTCCTTTTCAGGAATGAGGATAAAAAAAGTAGAGTTCAAGGCATGAAGCATCCACTTACTCTGAAGAGATTCTCAAAAAGCTTCTAGCAAATCCAAAATTATAATATCCCAAAACTCCTAAAAAAATTCAGTAGGAAAACCATCTGTACTAGGGGCTTTACCTTTATTCATCCCAAAAATAACCTCTTCCAATTTTGGCAAAGAAATTAGGTGGATGAGGGAATCATGCATCTCCTTGGAGATCAAGGAATGCAAGCAAGGATCAAATTCTTCTCATCCACAATAGGGGCGAATCCTTAGAAAAAAGAGCAGAATAAAATTGTCTAGCCTCATGAGATAAAGCCTATAAGGAGGAAATGTGGATCCCATCTGTAGTGACCAAAGAGGAGATACAAATTCTATTGTGACGAGCCTGTACAGAATGATGGAAGAAATCAGTATTCCTATCCCCTTCCTAAATCCAATCAATTTGAGCCTTTTTCTTCTAAAATATTTCCTCTCGAAGCTCCCACTCCACAACTTTCGCAGCCTAGGATTCCGCTTGACCCAAGGCATCTAAGCAACCAAGATCCCAAATCTAGCACATAATCAAATCAAGGCACACCTAGGAATTCCACTTCATAACCTTATAGGTACCAAAACTCATCCTATTTCATCTCTTAAGGTGAAATTTAACGTACTGAAGATTCTTAAAATCAAATTAATATTAAGGTTTGGGCCTTGGCTATTGGCACTACAAGCAAGAAGCCCCACCAGTTCACCAAGGAGCCTCCCATTAATATGAGGGTAAACAACAAACTCCATTGTTGACGCAGTAGAGAGTGACCCCACGAGGTTTGAACCTTGGTTGTTGTATCTTATTGAATGGTTTCAGTGTTTTGTATGAAATAATTTATTTTATCAAATTATCTTCACTTTATTTTGGAAAATTGAAATAATGAAATAAAATCATCAAGATGCAAAAAAAGAAGAAGAAATCATCCTTAAATATCACTTTATTTTGGAAAATTGGAATAAAAGCATCAAGATGCAAAAAAAGAAAACAATCCTTAAATCTCACCAAATTAAGATGAAATATTTTTTCCAATGTCTCCAATTCTACAAGTAACTCTCTTAAGCATTTCCTTGCTCTATCAAGCCTATATTTGTGTTTTCCAATAGAGAACCCTCATAAACCAAACTAAACCCTCTATTGTCCAACCTCATTCTAAAGTCATTTGTAACAATTTTTCAACTCATGTCATCAATATTTAGGCAAAAAATTCTATTCACAAACACTGCAAATCAACTTGCACATCACTTTGATCATTTTGTAATATTCTCAAATGTATTTTATTTTTCTTGTAACAATATTATAGTTCTTCCACAATAAATGAAAGCAATAGAAAATCAACAATAACAGAGCACTACGCAAGGATCATTTATAATGACACTATATTTTTCTCTAGAGTAAACCCATATGAGTAAGGAAACTCCAACATGAGTATGCATTTGGGTATGTACAACACATAAAACTACCCTATCTCACACAACTTCTTGTGTTCTCTACAACTCTACAATTTTCTATCTATTTTTTAATGGATTCTAGTCAATTACTACAACAACAAAATTTGAAAACCTTTAAAATAATAAAAAGCTAAAAATGTAAAGTATAAGAAGATAAGAGATCATGCAGAGATATCCAAAATTCCTCCTCCCTATCATGTTGAATTTATAAATATGGTAATAATATCTTTGGGCAAATGGAGTTGGATGCAACAACCTGTGTGGCCTTCCAAAACATTTTTCCTTCTAGTCTTATTGATTTGCAACCACAAATATCTTGCATAAAGTTATAAAAAAGCAAAGTTTGTTTGAATGTAACAAGATACAAATGTTACCATTGCAAGTTCATGTAGATATGTGTATGAGAAGGACTTATTTTAAAAGACAAATATTATGCTATTAGTAAAAGATTTACTGAAATGCTAACAAACAAAGCATATACAAAGTTGAATTGCATAACACTTTTCCATCCAAACTATACATGTCATTTAAACTAACGTAGTGGTCAAGTTTATAGTTGGTAGTACCTTGGATGCTTAGGTGTTCTAATTCAACTATAAACTCTGCAAGTGTAATGGTAGTTATTGGGTAGATTAGTGGGGAAATAAAATATTTTATTAAGATTAACATGAAAAAATTTCTTTATTTTTATGGAAAGGAAAATAAACATAATTTAGGTGTACTCACTTGTGTTTCAGGTATATCTACTTACCTTGTAATTATCATTTTTAGATAGGTTAATTGAGGGCTCTATAAAGCTCTCTCCTGGAAAGGAAAAATACTTATAAAAAAGGGGTTGGTAGAATGGTACAAGAACACCAAGGACAATCAGGACCACTAGATAGTCAAGTGATAAATTTTAATGTTGTAATAGGGTCTCAATGACTATTAGGAGTGTTTTGAGTCAATCTAGGTTATTAGGGTGTGAAGTTGTAATGACATGGAAAATTATTGTCAACATGGTGTAAGGGAGCCCTTGATGGCATAAATGTGAAAATGTATGTAATATGGAAAAGTAGGCATAAAATAGTGTAATAATGCCATCATAAGGCCATTAGAATAGGTTTGGAGTCTTTGTGTGTTATTTTGGCAAAAAGTTGCAAAAATGAACAAATACAATTTCTAGGGAGTTGAAGGGTCATACTTGTAAAAAGAAGTTGAAAAGTGGTTGTAGTCATTTGAGGAGGTTTGTATGCCTTTAAAACAGCCTTGTGCACATTTTATGGTGGTTGGAAATCATACTTTTGAAATTGAATGCTAAAAAGCTCTATTTTCTAACGTTGAAAGTATTTGTATTAGTCTGATTTCATGCCTTGTATAGACCTGTATGGTCTTTAAAGGAGCACCAATGCACATGTATTGTTAGAGAAGAGTCTTAAGGGTTTGAAGACACTAAAAATGTATTTCTAGTGTTTTAGAGAAATTTTTCCAAGACTGCTTGTGCATTTTCTATGTTAAGGGTTTGAAGACACTAAAAATGTGAATTTGATCAATTCCACCATCTATGGTCTTTGTAACTTGGTGTAATGGATCATAATAGGTTTTTTTAGGTGTGTAGGGGTCTAATCTATGCAGAGGTTCTCATTTGAGTGTCAAGGTGTGATTCCCTAGGGGTGGGCAGAGTCATTTTTCATGAGAAATTGAGTTGTTGAGTGAAGGTTTTGGAGAAATGTTGTGAGAATGGTCTATGTAAGGGTTTTTTGAGTGTGTGTAGGTTATATTTTTGGTGTTTGAAGCAATGGTTTGGTTGCATAAGCACCGGAGTTAGGATTTCCATTAAAACCCATATGTGCTGCATGCAAATGGAGGGTTTTCTAGTTTGGCATGGTAGAAGACTTGAATCAGCAAACAAATTGTGGAATCCTATGTTTTGACACATGAATTTAGACTTTTTGAAGAGTTTTTGTGAGTGAAATGTTTTTTTGGGATACTTTGTTTGGAAAAGTGGGCTAATTGGGTAGCTTAGAGCAGGGTAGGGGTATTGGAAATCCAATTTGGTCCAAAAGATTCTTTATTGGTTTTAGGATATGTTGTGTAAGCCCTTAAAGGGTATCTAAATCATTCATTTAGTTGGCTATTCATTTGTAAATTTTGGGTGAAAAATCCCTTAAATCAGGTCTTGAATGCTATTAGGGCAGACCTAGTTAAATGTTGATAAATGAAGAGACAATGTGTTTTTGTTTGGGATATTTTTTTATATTGAAACAATTCACAACTTAAGTGAGTTAACACTCCCACACTTACATCAAAGTGGTATCGGAGCTACAAGAAGTAGATCTCTTGATTGGATTTTTTAGGTTTGAAAGGAAAGTGAGAAGTTGAAAAGATAGTATGCATCTAGAAGAAAATATGGATAAAAAGGTCAAATAACTTAAAGAGAGATATTCCAAGATGAAGGAGATGACACGAAGAACATTGTATAAGTTGAGATGGTAGATAAATTACAGTTAGAAAGGATCCCTCATGAAAGGCCATGTAAAGCATTTTGGTTGAATAGTGATCAATTAGTTGTGGTGAATGAGCAACCCCTAGTGGAGTTTCAGATTGTTGCATATAAGGATGGTATTTGGTGTGATGCTTTGCCAATGATTTATTGTCATTTGATACTAGGAAGGCAGTGGCAGTTTGATAGGTATGCCTTACATGATGGTAGGAATAATGTATATGACATTAAGAAGGGTGGAAACAAGTTCAAGCTAACCCCATTGTAGGAATATGATAGAGAACAAGAAAAATGGCAAGGATAGTAATGATGGGAAGGAGGGAGTTCCTCAAGCATGAAGAAGACAAAAATAGTGAAGGTGTAGCCATCAATGAAGAAGAAGGCATGGAGAGAACAAAAGTAGACAAAGGGGAAAGCAAAAAGGATGAAGAATTGGTGATGAGAGAAATGGAATCCTTTATGAAGGATCTAGACATGTTTGCAAAGCAGGTTGGAGACAAGAAAAGAGCTGATTTCATTCAAGAAAAGGCAGAAATAGGGGTAAGGTAGTTAAATGTTGTCATGACAGAGGAATGCAAACCTAAAACACAAGATTGGGAGGAAAAATTTCTTAGGGAAGAGACCCTAATAAGAGGAAAAGACAAGCTCAAGGTAGTTAAGAAAGAGAAGAGTCAAGAAGGACCTAGTAAGGTCCTGGTGGAAGAGATGGATTATCCAATGAAATGACAAGAAGATGGAAATCAACAAACTGATGACAAAGAAGATGGAGGACCAAATGATAAAGAGGTCTCAGAGGTAGAGAGAAATAAGGTAGAAGTAAAAGAAAGTGGATGGGTGGAGGAAGGTGAAGAGATCATGGTGGGGGAATTAGTTTGTCCCTTGAAGATGAATGAAAGCCTTGGATAGTCAAATGTTGCTAGGATAGAGATGTCTTTAAAGCTAGAAAAAGAAGAGAGCATGAGGACAACAAGTCTAGTATCAAGTGAGGTTGTAGAAAATTAGATGGAGAGCATGGGGTGAATTATACATTTTCCATTGATGGGACAAGTGGTGAATGAGTCTGAAAACATAGTGGTGAAGATAGAAAGTCCACTGTAGGACAAGAAGTCAGAGAATACAGAGACCATAAGGGTAGAAAGTCTGATGCAAGTCATGCAAGTAGAGGTTGCAAAGAGCCAAGGTAATTGGAAAGGGAAAATGACAGAGGTTGCAGAGGTCCAGGAAAAGAGGATGGTTACAATCACCCCGATAGGTGAAGATGTGGAAGTATAGAGTTTAAGGAAGGTCTCCATGATAAAGGGGGCCAAGGATACTAAGTTGACAATGATGAGCCTAGAAACAACTAAATGGAAAGGGTGTGTGAAGTCTCAAAATAAAGTGGAGCAAGGCCATAGTGATGAGGTAAAGGCAGAGAATTGTCCTTGGGTGAGAAAGATTGGTGAAAGGAAAACATTTGTTGCCATGATATTGGTTCCTAGATTGGAGAACCTAAAATTGATGGCAAAGAGGATGGTTAAAAGACAAAGAAGGAAGTGCTTTATCACTTCATTTTTTTGACAATAATGTTGATGGAGGTCAAGCCAAGGGTGAAAATAAAAGAAGATGGATAAAGTGTGGACTGTTGGGAGGTGAATGAAACCACATAACAAGTTAGGAGTAGTTGGATGCAACCATGGATGAGAGGACAGGGCATGAAGGTGTAGATTCAAAGTGACCAATCAAGAGGAGCATTTTTTTGCAAGGATAAAGCCAAGCCTAAGGTGAAGATGAATGTAAGAGGGAGTATTTGCAGGCACAAGGAGCATCATTAGAGTGTTGGAGATCAAGAAATAGTTGCAGGTCAACGTGTTGTAGACTTCCAAGAGACTTGGAAAGCTTTCATGATCAGGCGATAAATTTTAATGTTATAATAAGGTATCAAGGACCATTAGGAATGTTTTGAGTCAATCTAGGTTGTTAGGGTGTGAATTTGTAATGACATGGCAAATTGTTGTCAACATGGTGTAAGGGAGCCCTTGATGGCATAAATATGAAAATGTATGTAATATGGAAAAGTAGGGGTCAAATGGGCATAATAAGGCCATCATAAGACCATTAGAATAGGTTTGGAGTCTTTGTGTGTTCATTTTGGGTATCTATAGGATCATGATGGGCCAAAAAGTGGTGATATAATTGGTATGTGTAGGGTATGTGGCTAACGACTTTTTTTACCCAAAATTGATGAAACAAAAAGGGTTTTTAAAGGAGATTCTAAGCTCTGTACCCATATAAATTATGCATTACTTTGAATTTAATAAACAATTATTATTCATTTTCTATTTGAATTACAACTAAAGTCATGATTGATAGGCTTATTGAAAAACATCTATAGCTTTCAAACAATATCACATATATTGAATCTAAAACATGTCTCACATTCTATGATTTACATGCTATAGGATTAATGTGTTCTTTTTTTAATTTTAGGAAGTTTTTACCAAGTTAAGGTCGTCAGACATACGATTTTTTATTTTTATTTTTTAAATGTAATAAAAAATTCATAATTAATTATTTACTTGGAAAAAAATTACAAAAAAATGTGCATCATATCGGGACATGAGTCATATACTTATATTTAAAATCTTACAAAAAAATATTATCATTTTATTGTAGTTAAGGTGGTTAGACAGACACCTACTTCTTATTTTTTCCCTGAAATTTAAGTACTATTGTATTGAAATTTCAAATTTTCACCAAATAGATTTTTTTTAAATAAACCTAGTAGTTTAGAAACTACATTAAATTTGCTACAAATTCTACTCTTACATATTTTTGAGATAATATAGATAACTTATTCAATTTTTTACATTAAGTTGCCTAACTCTAATTTTTTTGAATTTTTCACCACTTAAGGGTCTATTTCTTTATGATGATCCTACACATACCCTTTGGCAAAAAGTTGCAAAAATGCACAAATGAAATTTTTAGGGAGTTGAAGGGTCATACTTGTAAAAAGAAGTTGAAAATTAGTTGTAGTTGGTTGAGGAGACTGGTATGCCTTTAAAACAGCCTTGTGCACATTGTATGGTGGTTGGCAATCATACTTTTGAAATTAAATACTAAAAAGCTCTGTTTTCTAACATTGAAAGTCTTTGTATTAGTATGATTTCATGCCTTGTACAAATGTGTATGGTCTTTAAAGGAGCACCAATGCATGTGGATTGTTAGAGAAGATTCTTAGCTTTCATTTGAATCAATTTTGAGTGAATTTCATTAGGTATTAAGTGTTTTAGAGAAAGTTTTCCAGGACTGCTTGTGCATTTTCTCTGTTAAGGGTTTGAAGACACTAAAAATGTGAATTTGATCCATTCCACCCTATGTGGTATTTGTAACTTGGTGTAATGGATCATAATAGGTAGGTTTAGGTGTGTAGGGGTCTATTCTGTGTAGAGGTATTCATTTGAGTGTCAAGGTGTGATGCCCTAGGGCTAGGTAGAGTCATTTTTCATGAGAAATTGAGTTGTTGAGTGAAGGTTTTGGAGAAATGTTGTGAGAATGGTCTATGTAAGGGTTTTTTGAGTGTGTATAGGTTATATGTGGGGTGTTTGAATCAATGGTTTGGTTGGGTAAGCACTAGAGTTAAGATTTCCATTAAAACCCTTGTGTGTTGCACGTAAATGGAAGGTTTTCTAGTTTGGTATGGTAGAAGACTTGAATCAGCAAACAAATTGTGGAATCTTGTGTTTTGACACATAACTTTAAACTGTTTGAATATTTTTTGTGAGTGCAAGGTGTTTTGGGGATACTTTGTTTGGAAAAGTGGGCTAATTGGGTAGCCTAGAGTAGGGCAGGGGTATTGGAAGTCCAATTTGGTCCAAAAGAGTCTCTATTGGTTTTAGGATATGTTGTGTAAGCCCTTAAATGGTTTCTAAATCATTCATTTAGTTGGCTAGTCATTTGAAAAAATTTCCAGGTGAAAAATCCCTTAAATCAAGTCTTGAATGCTACTACGACAAACCTAGTTGAATGTCGATAAATCAAGAGACAATGTGTTTTTGTTTGGGAGAATTTTTTATATTGAAACAATTGACAACTTAAGTGAGTTGACACTCCCACACTTGCATCATAGAACTTGAAATAGCCAAAAATATCATGTCTAATATTTTTTAAAGCTATTAGAGAAACTATGTAAAAAATGAAATGGTCTTGAATTGGTAGGTAAGTAAAATAAATGGATGTTAGTTATACTTGTGTCATGGGTTTACAGTCATTGTTGGTAGCTAAAATAGGCAAAGGTTATGCTTATCCACAACAATAATATAATGAGCTTAAACACCCATTTTTATTAGGAAAATGAAGGTGTCTCAACCTTTGATTTTTCTTAGAATTAGTTATTTAATTATTTAATATGATAATAATCCCATGTTGTCTTCTGAGTTGCAACTTGTAGTTTCTATTTTTTAAGAGGATTCAAGTTATACGTTACTATTTATAGGTGGAGTTGTGCATGAAAGAATTTTCTATTTTTTATTGATTTTTTATGGATTGTAGATGCCTTGGAGGCATAGTTATATTTTGGCAAGTGTAGTTTTACATTTGTAGGTTTTGTGACAATTGGCATTTACATATTTGCATGTGTTGATAATTGGAAGGTTACCATTTTATATGTGTGGTATTTTTGGCACCTTCCATATTGCATCTTCATTCTTGGGTGTTGGATTTGGAAATGTCTAATTTGTGCATTGTAAGCTCTATAAATATGAGATTTTGTTTGAGGTGTTTTGAGGAGAGAAGAGAACTTATTCATATGGGTTATGCTGCTAAATATTCTCCTCAAGAGAAAGATGTAATCTTCAATTACATTGGAGATGTAATCTCTATGATAAGGCTATGAGCCTACAATTATATTGTAACTAGTTTTTTTGCTAATAATACAATGGTTATATGCTTTGGAGTGTTGAGTTTTTTGCTCGAAGGAGTTTTCCCCACATAAGTATGTGTTTTGTTTCTTCTACCTATTCTTCTATTCTTTAAAATCTAATTTTACATGTTATGCTGCTAAAATTATCCTAGACTAGAAAACTACATTTCTTTCCTCTAAGGATTAATGGTGAAATTAAAACTATCTCCATTTTTGCTATAAGGCATATTTGTATGTACTTGTATTAGAGAAAATGAAAGATACTAAATGTGTATATAGGTTCTTAGATGGTGTTTCATGATCAACATTTCCCTTAATTTAGTATCAGAGCTTAGATATAGATTTACATGTGCATGTATGCAAGTTGCATGTACTTGCATGTGTGTTGCATGTACTTGCATGAGCTTTCATGTCACTAGCATGTGCTTGCATGGTGATGCATGTGGTGTTTGGAATTCTAGGTATTTCTTTTGGTGATTCATTAGACTTGGAGACTTGAGGGAATATAATCTAAAGGAGTAGATTGAAATCAATCCTTGTCTAAGAGGAGGCTTTGTAGTTGGTCTTGTTTACAAGAGACAGCAGGTAGTGTTAAGGATAAATAAGATTGAGTTTTGAAGTTGATCATGAAATTTATTTAGAGCTTCTAGTTAGACATCTAAGTAAGCTAAATGCATGGTGTGTGGTTACACTTCATAGTTGTGTGCAAATGAGCATTTATATTGGGTGTCTAAGATGCCCCCCTAGTGATTTGAAGATACATGTATTGCTATCACCATGGTCTGTTGTGCTTGTATTGTGTTCTTGCTTTAGCTCCTAGTATTGGAAGGTACATTTTTTCAATCCTTGAATAAATGTAGGCTATAGAATTGATCATTGGATGATTTAGAAGCTTCTAGAATATAACTAACTCTCTTAGATGCATGTGCATGATGATGGTGGAGTTGGCCTAAAAATGATCTTGGATTCCTTGAACCACTTCTTTGTTGATAGATTGTTGTACTTGGATGGATCAAATTCATTTTCTTTGGATATGAGGGTTTTATAGATTTTTTATCAATAATATATGCTTATACATAATCATGAAAATCCCTTATTATGGGTTAACTATTATGTTTTCTTTCTAATCTTTAGGTCTTCCAGATGTGAAATGGATGTGGATTTGCATGTGTGTTGGAAAACACAGTGCTCTTGCAATTTTTGTAGAGTCAAAGAAAAAAATTATGGTTTTGTTGATCTACAGAGAACTACTCTTGTATCATCAATGATTCTTGATGTAAGATAGTTGCACCACTACATGCATGCTTCATGCATGGTTTGACAAGATTTCAAATCTTCTTTGTATGGAGAAGTTAGTATGTGATTAGTCACTTAGCATTTCTATGGTGAATGCATGGAGGGTTCTTGACCATGGTGCTTGTGTTGTTGCTTGGTTTGGAAAATTAGATATATTAGTGATTTGGTGTTTGATTATTGGAAAGCTACATGATATATTCTTTGATATTTCATTTCTTTTTATTACTTGTATGATGATGGTTTTACAAGTAACATTGATTGGATCAACGAGTTATGTAGTCACGTGGGTTGGCCACCCTTTTTCCTATAATGAGAGAACTCAAATGTTGACTATCTATATACATGAGGTTGTTTTAGTGTGTTTACAAACTATATTATTTTGATGCATAGAAGGGATGGATAACTTCAACAAAACCTTAATAAATGAATCTCTACAATTCTAGAACATAAGTTGGTGGGTTTTCCTCACAATCGTTCAATCTCTCTAGTAGCCTTTCAAACAGGGGTTTTCCAACATAACTCTCAGGGAAAACATGATACTCAAAATATGAACATACTTATAGATACCATTTATTCCATTTGAAAACATATCAAATTCTTAGGTGGTGTCACTTTGTATGGAATCCCTCAAATCTAGACTCTTCTCACTCAAATTAGGCCTAATTGTATGAATAGGCTAGGTAGTAGCAAGGTTTGTGCACTCCGGGTTCCAAATATTTACTCCAAGGGTTCAAAAATGTCATATGGGGTCTGAATTATCAATTCCCAACAAGTAGAACAATTTTGAGAAAGCTTTATAACCTAACCCTAAGTCTAATGGTTTCCTAAGCCCAATACATGAAGATATTAGGCTTAGGCAACAATTTACATGTGCCAACCTCCATCCCCTGCTCGTGCAACCTTGAGAAAACAAAATATACCCTATGTATATCTATTCCACTGAGTTTGAGGCCTTTTCACTGATGGAATGGGAAGAAAACCATTTTATTCAATCAAAGCTCACCCTAGTTAGGGTTTCAAATAGTTTGAAGTAAAAGTGCTCTAATTTGCTCAAAATTTGATGAAAATAGGTGAAACCAAAAGAAACTATTTGTAAATTCAATATACCATCAATTCCAATTAGGTTTAGGACATTTCTAGATTGTATGGAGCCATACCAGTTTGTGTAGTAGTAAAGAAACTTAAAAATGCAGAAAATAGAGTCTTTTTATTGCTCAATCTCCAAAATTCAACATCAGAAACTTCTACCAACCAAAACATGGCCTTTTTAAAAATTTGAAACAATGTACCAATTGTTTCCCACCATAATTTCAAATTCCAATGGTTCACCCTTCATTGACAACAAAAATGCAAAAGTTGCATTGACTACTTTTTGCAACTTTTTGCAACATTGACACTTTTTTACAAACTGGCCCCAAATGACTCAAACTAACCCAAAAAATAAGACATGGTATTAAAAGACCTTATACATTCCAATGACTCAACTAACACAAAATACCAAAACTTTGATCCCCTTTGGCATGAAAACCTGGGTTCCCTACACCATACTCCTGGGGAAAACAAATCTCAAGTTCCACTTGAGAGAAAATATGGAACTGTATCACCATGCTTTATGATGTCCTCCTCACTCATCCAAGTGGCATCCTCCATAGGAAGGCCTTTCCATTTGACCAATTACTGATAGTATGCCTTGTTCCTTGTCCTTTTGGCTTCTTTGGTATACAAAATTCATTCTAGCTTCAAGGGTTGACTTGGTGGAAAATCTCTAATCCATTCTTCATCTGAATATGTTGATGAACCTACATTTTCACCTATAGGCACATCCACTTTATAAGGATAAAGATTAGAAACATTAAAAATTGAAGAAATGGAAAAATTAGGAGGAAGTTCAATTTCATAGGCATTCTCTCCAAACTTGTGCACCACTTTGCATAGCCCTATCTTTTTCATGTTGAGCTTTGAATACTGTCCCCTAGGGAACCTCTTCTTCCTTAGATGAGCCAAGACCAAATCTCCAACTTTGAAGTGAACCTCTCTTGTTTTCTTATCAACGTTGTGCTTGTATTTTTCTACACTCTTTTGGAGATTGTCTTTGACTCATTGGTGCATTTCTTGCATGGCTATTGCAAAATCCTCATCGTCAACACTCCTCCTTTTCATTCCACTCACATCTCTCAAATCAAACACCCCTCTAGTTTGTAACCCATATAGAATCTCAAAAGGTATTTTACCAACACTCCCATTTACATAATCTTTGTATGCAAACTCAGCTTGTGGCAAGATCAGATCCCATTATGTTGAGTGTTCTTTTGTCAAACATCTAAGGAGGCTTCCAAGACTCCTATTCACTACTTCAATCTTCCCATCAGTTTAGGGATGATAGGCAGAGTTGAAAGTCAAATTTGTGCCTAGTTTATTCCATAGGGTTCTCCAAAAAGTGACCCAAAAACTTGCTATCCCTAAGTATGTGCATGATCATGATGGGCCAAAAAGTGTTGATATGATGGGTATGTGTAGGGTATGTGGCTGATGACTTTTTTCTTACCCAAAATTGATGAAACAAAAAGGGGTTTTAAAGGAGATTCTCAGCTTTCCACCAATATAAATTATGCTTTACTTTGAATTTAATAAATCATTATTATTCATTTTATATTTGAATTATGATTAAAGTCCTGATTGATAGGTTGATTGAAAAACATCTATAGCTTTCAAACGGTATCACATTTTTTGAATCTGAAACATCTATCACATTCTATGCTTTGCATACTATAGGATTAAAAAAAATGAATTTCATGAAGTTTTGACCAAGTTATGGTGGTTAGACATATGGGTTTTTATATTTTTTAAAAGTTGTAATAAAAAATTCATAATTAATTATTTACTTGGAAAAAAAATACAAAAAATATGCATCACATCGGGACATGAGTTCTCTACGTATATCTAAAATCTTATAAAAAAATATTATCATTTTATTGTGGTTAGGGTGGTTAGACAGACAGCTACTTTTTCCCTAAAATTTAAGTACTACAACATTGAAATTTCAATTTTTCACCAAATAGTTTTTTTTTAAAAAATAAACCTAGTAGTTTAGAAATTTCATTCAATTTCCTACAAATTATATTCTTACATATATTTGAAATAATATAGATAACTTATTCAAATTTTTATGTCAAGTTGCCTAACTTTTATTTTCCTAAATTTTTTTCCACTCAAGGGCCTATTTTTTCCATGATGATCTTTCACATACCCCCTTGTCTGAAACAATGGTCAAAGGTAATCCATGGATTCTTACCACATCTTTGAAGAAGAGTCCTACAATGTATGAAGCATGATTGGTACTCTTGCAAGCTATAATGTGTGCCATCTTACTAAACCTGTCCACCACAACATACACCAAATAAAAACCTCTTGGAGTTCTAGTTAACCCTATCACAAAATCCATGCTTATGGACTCTTAAGGCCTATTTGGTATTGGAAGTGGTTGATATAGACTTGCATTAGTACTACAACATTTGGCCCTTTAACAAACAACACACTTTGCATCCTTGGCCAATAATAGTGCCTTCTTACCTATTCCAAAGTCTTATCAACACCAACATGACCTACAAGGCTGCCACTATGTTTTTCCTTAATCAAATTATCTCTCATAGAACACTTGGGAAAACAAATTTGGACCCCTCTAAATATTAAACCCTCTTGAATCAGAAAATAAGAATTCTCTTCATGAAAATCTCCATTAAATTGGTTACAAGAAGCATAAATCTCTTTGAAATCATCATCCTCTACATAGATACCTTTGAGGGCCTCAACCCTTACACTTTGCAATTTAATTTCTTAGACCAACAATGTCCTCCTACTCGATACATCTGCCACCTTGTTTGAATACCCTTTCTTTTGCTTGATGGTAAAGGTGAAGCTTTGTAGGTACTCCACCCATTTCACATGTTTGTGGTTGAGCTTATCCTAGCTATTAAGAAATTGCAGAGCATGATTGCCAATAAAAACAATAAATTCTTTAGGAAGGAGATAATGTCTCCACTTCTTCAATGACTGGACAATGGCATACATCTCAAGATCATATGATGAGTAATTTTTCTTAGTTTCATTCAATTTTTCACTAAAAAGGACAATAGGTTTATTTTCTTGACTTAGGACATCACCTATAGCATGACCACTTGAATCAATTCAATGGTGAAGACCTTATGAAAACAAGGCAAAGTCAAGATGAGATGCTCAACAACTTTCTTTTTCAAATATTCAAAACTTCTCTTAGCCTCCATAGACCTAACAAATTTCTTTCTTTTATCACCCTTTATTATATCAATCATAGGAGCACACACATGACTAAAAGCTCTTATAAATTTTCTATAGAAACTAGCTAAACCATGAAATATCCTTACCTCAACCCCTAATTTTGGTGTAGGCTAGCTTAGGATAGCCTCAACCTTATTTGGATCCATCTTCAAAGTGTCATTGGTGACCACAAAGCCAAGGTAAACCAATTATGTTTTCAAAAACTCACACTTCTTCAAGTTTATCATTAGCTTTTCCTCATGCAATTTTCTCAAAACCAAATCTAAATTCTACAAATTCTCTTCTTTAGTTTTGTTATACATAAGAATATCATCAAGAAACACTACCACAAACTTACCAATGAAACGTTTAAGCACCTCATTCATCAAGTGCATGAAATTAATAGGGGAATTTGACAAACCAAAAGGAATTACCATCCATTCATACAACCCTTCATTTGTCATGAAGGTTTTTTTCCATTCATCACCAAGTTTGATTCTGATCTAATGATAGCCACTCTTGAGATCAATGTTGGAAAAGTAGCAAGCATCACCCAAACAATCTATTAGGTCTTCAATTCTTGGAATAGGAAATCTATACCATATTGTGATCTTGTTGATAGCCCTTGAATTCGTACACATCCTCCAATCACCATCTTTCTTGGGTGCTAGGACTATTGGGACATCATAAGGACTCAAAATTTCCCTAATCAGCCCCTTGTCAAGAAGTTCTTGCACTTGTCTTTGTATCTCTTCAATTTTTTGTGGAGTCATCTTCTATGTAGCTTTGTTGGGAAAACTAGCCCCTAGAATAAAATCAATCTGATGGCTTATGTCTCTCATAGGTGGCAATGTATTAGAAATCTCATCAACTACTATTTCATCATACTTCTTCAACAATGCTTTCACCTCTAAAGGTAGTCCCTCCTTTTTTGCTGCTTTGACAGACTTAGGTCTTATTATGATAGAAAATCCCACATTCTCCTCTTCTAGGGTTTTTAGGAACTCCTTCTCATTGACCAACATCAAACTAGGCCCTTCATGTGTGTCTTTGTTCCCATCTTGCAATGGTGTGAGAGTGAATGAGAATCCATCCTTTTCAATAACATAGGTGTTCTTTTACCCATCACGCTTGGCCTTCCTATCATATTGCCAAGGCCTCCCTAAAAGAAAATGACAAACATCCATTGGGATGATGTCACACAAATCCTTATCCTTGTACCCTCCTATGTGAAATTCCACCCAAATTTGTTTATCTAATAGGACTTTTTGTCCCTTATTCAACTAGGAGACCTTGTAAGGATTGGGATATGGTATTCTTTTTAGGTTCAACTTCTCTACCATCTCAAGAGAAACCAAATAATTTGTGCTACTTGAATCAACAACAACTTTGCAAACCTTACCTTGAGATTTACATGTGGCTCTGAAGAGATATTTCCTTTATGGAGCTTCTTTCACCATAGTAACTTTAATCATTGTTCTCCTTACCATCAGAGATTCACCACTTTCAGGACCAACATGTTGTGATGGAGAGTTTACACTCTCATTGTCCTCCCCTTGCACAACCCGATTTCTTCTTTCTCCTCCAAATGAAGTAGTGGCCTACTTTTCAGGACATTTCCATGCTTGATGGAAAAACTTATTGCATTTATAACACTTCCCTATGAATCCATTTGATCCTCTCCCTTGACCTCCAAATTTGCCCCTATTATTGGGTCTCCTTCCCCTAAAACTGCCCCTTGCACCAAAATTTTTTCCTTGAGGCTAACTTGTCTCTCCTTTTGCTTTTTGGGACTGCCCTCTTCCTCCAAATGTTTGTCTACCTCTAAAACTTCTTCCTTTGCCCCTACCTTAATTCTCTTTCCTTCTCTTCAACTTATACTCAGCCTTGATGGCCAATTGGTAACATTCTTCCACCGTCCTTGGGGTAGTGAGGCTCAATTCATCTTGAAAATTGTACCTCAGCCCACTAACATATCTTGCCACCATTTCTTCATCATCTTCTACATGACTTGCCCTCATGCTCAAATTTTAAAACTCCTTAGTATAGGTGTACACATCCATCTCCTTTTGTTTAAGGTTTTGAATCCTTTTGAACAATTGAATAGTATAATCAGTAGGAAGCAACTTGCCCTTGAGTTTAGCCAACATCCTATCCCAAGAGGTGATTTTAGATTTCCCATTCTTTCTCCTTTCATCCTGCACATAATCCCACCAAATCAAGGCATGGCCCTTTGGCTTTGTCTTGGCCAACTTCACCCTTTGATCTTCTGGCACATCTTCATAGTCAAAGTAGTTATCCACTGCTCCTATCCAATCTAGGAGCTCTTCACTATCCAATTTCACTCCATACATGGGTAAGTCCATCTTGACCTTAATACCTTCTCCCGTCACTTCCTTCAACAACTTTACCATCCTCAAGTCATCATGATCCATCTCTTCTTTAGACCCTTCTTCTTGGTCACTCATATCACCTTTGACCATTCCTCTCTTCTAACTTGTTTACCTTGTAGCAATCCTGGATTGAAGGGATTCTTGAGTATCATTCATTTTCCTCATCTTTTTTTCATGCTTCTCTTTTACTTCATTTAGCTCTTTAGCTAATGGATCTCTTTTTGGAGGCATCTTGTTTCCTCTTCTCTTCAACCTTTTCCCTCTTTAGATCAGATCTACACTTTGATACCACTTTGATGTAGAACATGGGTGGATAACTTCAACACAACCTTAATTAATCAATTTTTGCAATTATAGAACATAACTTGGTGAGATTTCTTGACAATCCTTCAATCTCTCTAGTAGCCTTTCAAACAGGGTTTTTCCAACATAACTCTTAAGGCAGACATGATACTCAAAATATGAACACACTTACATATATTCTTTATGCCATTTTCAAACATATCAATTTTTTAGCTGGGGTCACTTTGTATGAAAGCCCTCAAATCTAGATTGTTCTCATTCAAATTAGGCCTAATTACATGAATAGGCTAGGTAGCGGTAGGGGTTTTTGCACTCCATGTTTTGATTCTTCACTCCAAGGCTTCAAAAATGTCATATGGGGTATGAATTATCAATTCCCAACAACTAGAACAATTTCCCAAAAGCTTTATAACCAAACCCTAAGTCTAATAGTTTCCTAAGCCTAATACATGAGGATATTAGGCTAGGGCAGCAATTTACACATGCCAATCTCCATCCCCTACTCCTACAACCTTAAGAAAAAAAAAAAAACCCTATCTACATCCATTCCACTAATTTTGAGTCCTTTTCACCAGTGGAATGGGAAGAAAACCCTTTTATTCAATCAAAGCTCACCCTAGTTAGGGTATCAGATAGTTTGGAGTAAAAGTTCTCTAATTTGCTCAAAACTTGATGATTTAAACAAGTGAAACCAAAAGCAACAGTTTGTAAATTCAATATACATCAATTCCAATTAGGTTTAGGAAATTTCCATATCATACGAAGCTGTACCAGTCTGTGTAATAGTAAAGAAAATTTAAAATGTAGAAAACATAGTCTTTTTATTGCTCAATCTCCAAAATTCAACATCAAAACCTTCTACCAACCAAAACATGGCCTTTTAAAAAAATTGCAACAATGTACCAATCGTTTCCCACTAGAATTTCAAATTCCAATGGTTCACCTTCCATTGACAACAAAAATGCAAAAGTTGCATTGACAACTTTTAACAACATTGAGACTTTTTTACAAACTAACCTCAAATGACTCAAACTGGCCCAAAAACATAATACATGGTCTTCAAAGACCTTATTACATGAAAATGACTCAACTAACAGAAAATACCAACACTTTGACTCCCATTGGCATGAAGACCTGGGTGCCCTGCACCATAATTGAAATTGTTTGTGGTCATTTGTGCACTAGCTTGTTGCTTTAGGATGAGAAGATGGATGGTGTTAAGTACCTAGATAGTCGATTGTTGGAACCTATAGCATGTTATATAATGATGTCTTAGACAACTTGGATACATTATTTTGTGTGTGTTGTTGTGATAGGGATTGTGTATTTCCTTGTCTTGGAGATCTTGGTGCCACTTAAGATTATTGTTAGATGGACATATGGGTGTGTGGACTTGGAGGATCTTCATAAAAGAGATGGATAAGTCATGATAATTTGAGATCTTGGTATAACTATTTAGTGGGAACCTTAGTAGTGACTCCTTTTTGTGTAGTAGAGTTTTGGAATGATATAGTTGTATGATATGTTCATTGGAGAATATGATATTATTTCTTAGGATATGTGAGATCATGATGTCATGTTTTGGGTCCATGATTCTATGGTTGGAGCTTTGACAATGGTCTATTTAGTTTTCTTGGTACTGAGTATCTTGGTCATGTACTCAAGGGCTTCATGTGAGTGCAATGTTGCATTTAGAGTTTAGCATGGATTGATCAGTTGAAGATGCTCATGGATAGTTGGAGACTTGGCTGGGGCAGTTCTTGTGTTTTGGCATAAATTCAAAGGAGCCTTTCACCTAGATATGAATGTTCATTCAGGATGGAATTTATAGGAGGTTATTCTTGGATAAAGTTTATGATATTTAGTATATCTTAGATGAGCAATATTATTTCACACTCTTGGCCTACATGACAGATAATCACCTGAAAGGTATAGCCCATGTTTTTTTCAGATGTATTATGTGTTATTATTTTTCTTCTCATAGAGATGGATCTTTAGCTATGATTTCTAGTTCTGGAGGGTTCATTTGAGGATTTTTCAACATGTTAATCTCCTTGGGTATTTATTTTGATTCATGAGAATTTTTAGAAGTTGTTGTGTGATTTTCCTAATATGGGAATGTATTTTGAGTTTTATCTTCCTTATTTAGAGAGAAGCTTACATCCATTTTGGTGACATGATATATATGTGTTTTGTTTGATTTAATGGGATTGAACATTTGGGTGTTGTTGAGGCTTTTCTTATGGGGTTGTGAAGGAGATCTTACTTAGCATAACTTGGCACTTTAAGGTGTTGACAGAAGGACATGATTGGGATATGATTTACAAGTTTTCTCTTTGTTTTATAACTTCTTAGAGGTTTATGAAAATGCATGAGCACAAACAACTCAAACAATCTCAACTCAACCAGGTTCTTACTTGTCCTTGCAACTAGAACTCAACCTTCCCTCACAAAACCCTTGTTTCATAACACCAAAACTAGTATTGAGGCATAAAGCTTCTTTTTGATTCCCCAAAACACTTTAACAACTTTAAATTGACTGACTCGAAACCAATTCCCAACTCAAACATCTCAAACATGAGAAATTTCAAAATAGACTGTCCTAACCGACCAATAATGGGCTTCTTGTTACCATTCAATTTGACATACAACCATAAAGGGATCTATTGGACCTTAAAATTTATTCCAAAACATGTAAGACACTATGATTGAATGTCTCCTCAATGACTTTATTGACATTCCAAAAAGAAAAATCCAAACACTGTAACTACTGTCCAATCTAGGACTGTGATAACTTTCCCCCAATAGGACAGTCAATAAACAATGGCTTCAAAATTATCAATACATCCAACCAAATCAGGAAATAGACTCACATACACCCAAAAGAACTTTTAAATCAATACAACTCATGAAGGAATTAAAAAAAAAGATCAAAACTCATAATTTAACCTCACTGTACACAGTTTTTACCACTCTTTTACACATTTTTTAGACCTAGGGATTTCTTGAATCAGCCCAAAAGCACATTCTCATGCTTTAAAAATTTCAGATCTAATAAATTACATATCAAATTTCATTCCCACCAAGTTACAGGATTTTCCAATGGTGAAATCCTAAGAAACACAATTTTTAATGCACTCTACTTACCCTAGTTCAAGGTTTTACTGACCAGTAGAGATTTGCTTATAACTTTCTCAAAATAGAATGAATTTAAATGAAATCAAATGCATATTAAAGGAGATTAAAAGGGATTTAATATCGAAAGGAGGAGGAGAGGATTTAAGCATAAAACCTAGCCGTATGTAATGGCCTAAAATCTAGAATTTGTAGGAAAACTACAGAAAAATAGGGTATTTCATTGATTTCTTCATTCATAACTTATCCTCTAGCCTTCCTCGAATTATGTGAGGTTACATAATTCCTTTGTAAAGAAAATACAATGCTTAAAACTAACTCTTCAACTACCTTTACTCTTCACCTTCCACCATCTTGCAATTTGTTGCACTTTTACAATTTTGCTTGACAACATTTTGTCAATTTGTGCAACTTTTACATTTAATGTCCAATGACTTCAAAATAACTATAAATGACCTAAAACAAGCTTAAAATGATCAACTAGACCACTTTACAACATTAGGGCAACATGATTGATACAAAAACTTGAAGTTTCTTTATGGAGGCATATCCTTGCTAAGGTACACCTGCACCATTCTCTCCCGCCAAATAAGAACTTCTAAGTCCTCTTGGATCATTAAATACTCCTTGTATTCTTCTATGCCCTGCAACAACTTTCATCTTTAATTTTGGTTTGAGTTGGTATATGCCTACTTGTTTCCATTTTTTCTTGTCTCTATGATTTTGCTCCTTCATGCCCTGATATGTTTCAATCTCCCTTTGTCCTTCTCCTATCTGCTCCATCTTTATCTTCAAATTGTTTCCTTTACAAAATATTAGTACTACAAAGAAATGATACATTATTTCTATCACAATACCTCCATCTTTCTTCAAATCTTTGTAAATCTCGAAGACCAATTCATCCTTGATCTTCTCTTCATCTAATCTTGACACCAAATCAATATCTTCTCCCTCTGAGATTAGGTCCTTTATCTCTATTACTCCTTCATCTTCATGCTTGGGAATGGCTTCAATATCTTTGTCTTCTTCATCTATGAATTCTTCTTCTGCATCTTCAAACACTTTTTCCTCTTTTATCTTCATTTGCCTTCTCCTTCTAACCATCTTCTTAATGGGCCATACAACTTTATTTTTCATTGTCAAATGCCAACTGAATGGTTGTCTAAGCAACTACTCCATCTCCCTTTGGAATTCCAATTCTCCTCTTTATATTGCTTGCTTCAATTTTGCTACCTCTTTCTCTATTTTCCTCATCTCTTTTCTCTTCCTCTCTTTTTTACTTTCTTTTGTAACTCTGCTGCCTCCATGTTCCTTCTCAACAAATCCATCTTATTCTCTACTTAGGCAAGCTTCTCCTTGCTTCTCAATAATCTACCTCACCTAGGTCATTCCACTTTTCTTCTACCTAGTGTTTTGGCCACCAACCTAAACAACACACAACCACAACCACAAACAACAAACTCTTTCTCTACCCAAAACTTTATGAGATCTGATACCAAACTAATGAAAATGTAGAAGCACAAAAAACTCAAAAAATCTCAACTCAACCAAGTTCTTACTTGTCCTTGCAACTAGGACTCAACCTTCCCTCACAAAACCCTTGTTTCATAACACCAAAATTGAGATTGAGGCATAAAGCTTCTTCTTGATTCCTCAAAACACTTTAACAACTTCAATTTGACTGACTCAAAACCTATTCCCAACTAAAACATCTCAAACATGAGAACTTTCAAAATGGACTATCTTAACCAACCAATAATGGGCTTCTTGTTACCATTCAATTTGACATGCAACCATAAGGGGCTATATTGGACCTTAAAATTTGTTCCATGGAATGTAAAACACTATGATTGAATGTCTCCTCAATTACTTTATTGACTTTCCAAGAAGAAAATTCCAAATACTGCAACTATTGTCCAATCTAGGACTGTGTTAACTTTGTCCCAACAAGACAGTCAATAAACAATGGCCTCAAACTTAACAATACAACCAACCAAATTAGGAAATGGAATCACATACACGCAAACAACCTTTTAAATCAATACAACTCATGGAGGACTCAAAAACCATGATCAAGACTCATAAAACCTCACTATACATGTTTTTTCTTGTCTTTTACACATTTTTCAGACCTAGGCTTTGTTGAATTAGCTCTAAACCACATTCTCATGCTCTAAAAATTTTATATCTACTAAATTACATATCAAAATTCTTTTCAAACAAGTTATAATAATTTCCAATGGTGAAATCCTAAGAAACAGAATTTTTAATGCACTCTGCTTACCCTAGTTCAGGGTTTTATCGACCAGAAGAGATTTTCTTATAACTTTCTAAAAAAGGAATGGATTTAAATGAAATAAAATGCATATTAAAGGAGATTCACAAGTCTTTAATAGCCAAAGGAGGAGGAGAGGATTTAAGCACAAAACTTGGCTGTTGTACAATGGCCTAAAATCTAGAATTTGTAGGAAATCTATAGAAAAATAGGGTATTTCATTGATTTCTTCATTTATACATTATCCTCTAGCCTTCCTCGAAATATGTAAGGTTAAAAAATGCCTTTATTTAAAGAAAATACAATGCCTAAAACTAACTCTTCAACTACCTTGACTCTTCAGCTTCCACCATCTTGCAATTTGTTGTATTTTTACAATTTTGCTTGACAACATTTTGTCAATTTATACAACTTTTACATTTAATGCCCAATGACTCCAAAATAACTATAAATGACCTAAAAAAATCTTAATATGGTCAACTAGACCTTATTACAACATTAGGACATCATGTTTAATTCAAAAACTTCAAGTTTCCTTATGGAGGCATATCCTTGCTAGGGTGCACCTGCACCATTCTCTCCAGCCAAATAAAAACTTCCAAGTCCTCTTAGATCATTAAATACTCCTCCTTGTAGTGTTCTATGCCCTGCAACAAATTTCATCTTCACTTTTGGTTTGAGTTGGTCTATGCCAATTTTTTTCCATTTTGTCTTGTCTCTTTGAATCTATTCCTTCATGCCCTGATATGTTTCAATCTCCCTTTGTCCTTCTCTTATCTTCTCAAATTGTTCCTTGTCCAAAATATTAGTACTATAAAGAAATGATACATTATTTCTATCACAGTACCTCCATATTTCTTCAACTCTTTGTAAATATCCAAGACCAATTCATCCTTTATCTTCTCCTCATCTAATCTTGACACCAACTCAATATCTTCTCCCTCTGAGATTAGGTCCTTTATCTCTGTTACTACTTCATCTTCATGCTTGGGAATGGCTGAAATATCTTTGTCTTATTCATCTATGAATTCTTTTTCTACATCTTCAAATGCTTCTTCCTCTTTTATCTTCATTTTCTTTCTCCTTTTAACTATCTTCTTAATGTTCCATACAACTTTCGTTTCACTATCAAATGCCATCTAAATGCTTGTCTAAGTAACTACTTCATCTCCCTTTGGAATTCAAATTCTACTCTTTCTATTGCTTGCTTCAATTCTACTACCTCTTTATCTATCTACCTCATCTCTTTTCTCTTCCTCTATTTTTCTACTTTCTTTTGTAACTTTGTTTCCTACAAGTGCCTTCTCAGCAAATCCATCTTATTCTCTACTCAAGCAAGCTTCTTCTTGCTTCTCAACTCTCTGCCTCACCTAGGTCTTTCCACTTTTCTTCGACCTTGTCTTTTCGCCACCAACCTACACAACACACAACCACAAACACCAAAATCTTTCTCTGCCCAAACATTTCTACGTTTTGATACCAAACTAATGAAAATGCAGGAGCACAAACAACTCAAACAATCTCAACTCAGCCAAGCTTTTACTTGTCCTTGCAACTAGGACTTAACCTTCCCTCACAAAACCCTTGTTTCATGACACCAAAATTGAGATTGAGGCATAAATCTTCTTGTTGATTCCTCAAAACAATTTAACAACTTCAAATTGACTGACTCAAAACCAATTCCCAACTCAAACATCTCAAACATGAGAACTTTCAAAATGGATTGTCCTAACCAACCAATAATGGGCTTCTTGTTACCATTTAATTTGGCATACAACTATAACGAGCTCTATTAGATCTTCAAATTTGTTCCATGGCATGTAAAACACTATGATTGAATGTCTCCTCAATGAATTTATTGACTTTCCAAGAAGAAAATTACAAACACTGCAACTACTGTCCAATCTAGGACTGTGATAACTATGTGCCAATTAGACAATCAATAATTAATGTCCTCAAACTTATCAATACACCCAGCCAAATTAGGAAATGGATTGACATACACCCAAACAACCTTTTAAATTAATAAAACTCATGAAGGACTCAAAAACCATGATCAAAACTCATAAAACCTCACTATACATAGTTTTTACAAGTCTTTTACATAATTTTCAGACCTAGGGCTTTGTTGCATTTGCCCAAAACCACATTCTCATGCTCTACAACTTTGAGATCATCTAAATTACATATAAAAATTTGGGTATGTGTAGGATCATCATGGCAAAAATAGGCCCTTAAGTGGCAAAAAATTCAAAAAAAATAGAGTTAGGCAACTTGACGTAAAAATTTGAATAAGTTATCTATATTATTTCAAAAATATGTAAGAATATAATTTGTAGCAAATTGAATGGAGTTTCTAAACTACTAGGTTTATTTTTTTTTAAACAAAATTTATTTGGTGAAAATTTAAAATTTCAATGCAGTAATACTTAAATTTCAGGGAAAAAGTAAGAAGTAGGTGTCTGTCTGACCACCCTAACCACAATAAAATGATAATATCTATTTATAAGATTTTAGATATAAGTAGAGGACTCATGTCCTGATATGATGCATGTTTTTTTGTAATGTTTTTCCAAGTAAATAATTAATTATGATTTTTTTATTCCAACTTTTAAAAAATATAAAAAATCATACATCTAACCACCTTAACTTGGTCAAAACTTCATGAAATTCATTTTTTTTAAATCCTATAGTATACAAAGCATAGAATGCGATGCATGTTTCAGATTCAAAAAATATGATACCATTTGAAATCTATAGATGATTTTCAATCAGCCTATCAATCAGGACTTTAGTCATAATTCAAATAGAAAATGAATAATAATAATTTATTAAATTCAAAGTAAAGCATAATTTATATTAGTGAAGTTTTGAGAATCTCCTTTAAAAACCCTTTTTATTTCATTAATTTTGGGATAAAAAAAGCTGTCAGCCACATACCCTACAAATACCCATCATATTGCCACTTTTTGGCCCATCACAATCCTGCATATACCCATTCATTCCCACTAATTTCTAGGAATTTCCAGCCATGAAATCTTGAGAAACACAATTTTTAATGCACTCTGCTTACCCTAGTTTAGGGTTTTACCCGCCAAAAGAGATTTTCTTATAACTTTCTCAAAATAGAATGGATTTAAATGAAATCAAATGCATATTAAAGGAGATTCACAAGGATTTAATATCCAAATGAGGAGGAGAGGATTTAAGCATGAAACCTGGCCGTACAATGGCTTGAAATCTATATTTTGTAGGAAAACTACAGAAAAATAGGGTATTTCATTGATTTATTCATTCATATATTATCCTCCAACCATCCTCAAAATATGTGAGGTTACAAAATTCCTTTATAAAGAAAACCCAATGCCTAAAAATAACCCTTCAACTACCTTAACTCTTCACCTTCCACCATCTTGCAATTTGCTGCATTTTTACAATTTTACTTGACAACATTTTGTCAATTTGTGCATCTTTTACATTTAATACACAGTGACTCCAAAATAACTATAAATGACCTAAAAAAAGATTAAAATTATCAACTAGACCTTATTACAACATTAGGACATCATGTTTAATACAAAAACTTGAAGTTTCCTTATGGAGGCATATCCTTGCTAGGGTGCACCTACACCAGAGGTTTATATTCATATGGTTTAGTGTGGTGGACTTATGAGATTTATGGTAACATGTTATCAAAGACCGTTAAGATATAAAACTGCACCCTATTGCAATTTTCCATAGTATACCCTACCTTAGCCTTATAAGATTGATAATGCAAAAAATTCACCACCTTTACCCTTCATTCTCACACATTATTTGTCATTTTATGCTGGTGAGGGAGATTGTTTTATGAACACCTCTGTGTTGTGCAAATGAATGTGTGTCGTGTTAGCATATTGATAAGATTCTTAGTCAATGAACATTGGGATGTTAGAATTCTTTGTCACCCTATGAATGCAATGCTTCCTACAAACCTTGACCACCTAAAACATCTCTTTTCCTCCATCAAATATTTTGAACTTACATATCCACATTCCATTCATTTGATCTCACTCATTTCTTGCCTATTCACTCTACACTCTTACTCCATTATTCATTCTAGACCATTGTTTCTCATATACTTCAAGGTCTATGTCATTGGAACCATCGTATTAAACTCTCAAGGCTCTCTTCCCTCCTCTCTTAGCTTCTCCAAGCATGTAGAATGGAGGGTAACATTTACTTTATTGCATTATTTTACTTATAGATTAGCATATAAATTTTATTTTCTTTCTATAAGTTTCATCTATTACTTTTCATTATCATTTTCTCTCTATTGTTTCCTATTGGTTGTGTGTGGAGGTGGAAACACCAAAGTGGGGGTTTGAATGAGGAAAACTTCAAAATACAGTCACAACATTTTTTCATCTTCGTCTATGTAGGTACTTTTTTCATGTGGAGCTTGTGGTAGGCTTGACCATCTGTAAGTTAGATTTCTACTACCCTTGCTTGTCATTACATTATAATCGATTTATCTTTCAATTTACAGTATTATTCTTTCTATAGTTAGTTTATTTAATGAATTAGTAACATTCTATCAATTCTATGTGAAAATTTGGATTAAGGTTTCTAGGTTGTTAGCATGCCCTACAAGTTTTTGGTTTTAGACTTGTTCTCATTCTATATGAGACCCAATGCATACTTGAGATAATAGTGTTTCGTGCTATCATATGAGTCCCACACTAACATCATTTAGCCAAAAAATTTCTACAGTCTGAGACTTCTATGATATGCTCACCCGATTCCTGAAATCCTCCTTCATTGAAAACATAAAATAGGGTCTATTTTATCCTCTTTTCACCACCTCGTTCTTTTTTCTTTTTCATTGAGATACTTTTGGGGCATTCTCTCCTTGTTGAATCTTCTTTGTCCTAGAGACATGTGAGAATAAAATCCCCTCATCTACATTTTGGTGAATGTGATGTGAACCTTTCATCTCCTTCTCCTGGGTTTGATTTTTTTTCTCTCATATCTAGGGTGTGTTGCAAATAATCTATTGTGAAGGTTTTTTGAGCTTTTCAACCCAATCTACAACCTCTAAATATGTTTTAAGAGGAAGTCTTTGACACATCAGAATAAGATCTAGAAGGTACAGTCCCCCTTGAATAGGTCCAAGTTTTGAAGAGCTTTCTTCAAGAGCCTCTACTAGTTTCTCTTCTCCCTTCGGTTAGGTAGCCACTCATGTTCCTACCTGCCTAACTCACCCTATATTTATTTTTTGGATGATGATGTTGCTCTTAGGGTCCCTACAAAGAAAACCTACTCCTAGATATGAGACTCAAGGAGCTTGAGAGATTTGTAGCACAATATATTAACTTTTCCCAAGCAACTCCTATCATTAAGCGACTAAGAACCATGTTCGCTAAGGATTAGAGAGGCATAGAGCTTCTTCGAGGGATAGAAAATATTGTAGATACCCATGTCGTTGCCTACACCTCTAACTTGATTATTACTCAAGATCGTGACTCAAAGATCACTAGAAAAAAATTCAATGTCTTGATGCCCAGGGTGTTCGTGTGTATGGATAACATGAGTCCTACTAATACCAACTTTGTACCTGAGTAGAGAAATACAATTAAAGTACATAAGGTTCCCTTTGATTTCAACTTTTCTACACCTGAAGCTCAAGTTGTTCCTATTTTTGGGTCTAGTGTTGATGCCTCTATAGGTACCGACACTTGGGGCTCTACGAATGTAATTTTTGGAGGTTCTTTTGAAGGTCCCTTTGGTCATACTTCATCCATTGATCTTGTGCTCAATGATTTGTTGCAGAACATGGTGTACATGTAGAATCAGTTGGAATGTTTGACCAATTCTTCTTCCCAACCTATTTTCCAACTCTTCCATCATTGTAATTTTTTCATCTCTATTATAAACACCCCCATCCCTTAGGGGGTGGAGATTCTAAAGTTTTAAAATTATGATGGCCGTGCGGAACCCTTGATGCATGTCACATCCCTTAACACATTATGTATTGATTTATTTCACAATAATGCTTTACTAGCCAAGCTATTTTTTGGAAGTGGATTCGCTCTGGGGGGTGAATCAGAGTGATATAATTTTTGACTTTTGAATTTGAAAGCACAATTTTAAATTTGAAACAATGTGGAAGATTTAACCAAACACATGAACACTTAAACTGTGCAAGAAGATATGCAAGTGAATCAATTCATGTTAAAAGAACCATGTAGTATTGTTCTATCAAATTATGAACAACCTTATTAATGCTTTTTGAAACAGAACTTCAAATTTACTCATTGCGGACATTAACTTGCTTTAAAGAAATATTTTAATGACTAGATTTGCACAAATTACTTTGTATACAGACTTATACGAATTGAAATTAATATTTTGAAGAAACTTAAAGTACCAAAGCATTGACCAACTGAATGAGCACACTAACATGAAATAGAATGAGAGACAAAAAAATAACATCACATAACACAAAGATTTCCTGAGTGGAAAAACCCTCTTGGGGTATAAAAAACCACTCACTAACTGATGCTTTTATTCATTCAAAAGAGCACCAACTTTGTTACACTATGGAGCACCAACTCCAATAACTTTTTTGAAGCACAAACTTCATCAAAAACTCAAGGTATTGCAACCTATTAGAACCTTATAACTGCAATGACTATCTGTAGTTACAAAATTACAATAGGATACACAAATGATTTTGTAATAATTCCCAACTCAAATCTCTATAATCAAATCAGAGATGTAAACCTCTTTAAACTCTCTTATTCCATTTCAAATACAAATTATGTCACTATAATAACAATATGTTTTGTGCTCAAGAACCCTTGTTCTCATCATACATATTTTCTCTTCTCCCATACAAACAATGGCTTAAAGACATGAATTTATAAAATGTAATTCAATTAAAAAGGGTTCCAACAACTAAAGAATCTTTTTATAAGCATTTCTGAACAATGAGTCTTTATTAATTAATCAACCAATTTTCTCAAATTATTTCTCAAGGCTAGAAAATGCAGTTAGGGTTACATACATCAAATTCCATTACGATTTTAAAAAGAATTGATTACAAAAAAACTGTTAAAAGAAGTTTCGAAATGAGAAAACTGCTTTCAAACATTTAACTAATTGCCCAACAATTTCTTTGTTTTGACGCAGAAAACAAAACTAAATCTTGAAACAAGTTCTTTGTTATTCTCTAATCACCATTTCTAGATTTGAAAGAACACCAATAACTAATTTTACTCCAGGCGGATAAGGCTCGATGTTACATTTTTATGAATAAAAACAAGAACAAAATGTATTACCCTAATGGAGCTTCTAACTGACTAACCATCCATGGTTCAATCTTCCATTCCTTCTCTTTTCCATGTTTTTCGCAAGAGAAAACCACCATCTAAATCGCCAACCTCCAAAGTTCAACATAACCAATACCCACATCACCATTCGAGCTAGAATCCACATAGTAGCTCTATAACTATTTGCTAATGATGCAGGGGTTAGGGTAAGCTTACATAGTGAACTAAAATCATTTTCATTTTCTTTACCTTAAGTTTATTCAAGCCTATTGAATCCTCAATGCAAATGAATAAACTTTGGAGTCCATGAAATAAAACATAATCATTTTGAGATCCGGCCCAAAATTGACATGGTAATTCCACATAATTTTCCACTCACTGTCCATGTGAGTTCCTACTATCCATGTCAAATAAATTCAACACAATAATAATGATTTCACCAGACAAAGCCAAATCACTGTCCATGTCACCGCTGAGTGACTAATCAAAGTACTGTCACTGCATGCTTGGTAATCAATCAAAGATCAAGTATAATAATACTACCCGATAACATGTGTGATCAACTATCAAGGTTGATGTAACTTTTATAAGCTATGAGCCCGAAAGATATAGTGTTGTCCTTAGTGCTTTATGAAAGCGCCCGATAACACTATAAAATATGCTAAGTAGTCAAAGTAATTGATAATGCTTAAGTGTTAGCATTATGAATAAGCATATGCACTATGTGTATATGAATAATCAATGTAACACTAAAACCTGAGTATGTAAAGCATGTAGTGCTGAGTCACAATGAAGTGCGAATTGATGCTATGTTCATGGTGCAAAACTGAAGCTCAATAATATCATGTATATGTGAATAAATGTATTCACCAAATGTATAAAGACATTGAAACTAAATGTCAAAGACTTGACTTGAATCAACAATATACTTGTAAGAGTTAACACTAAACCAAATAGACAATACCATGACCCTATGATCAACATAGAAACCTTTCATCTACACATGTAGCCAAAACTTCAATAACACAAATACATCAAATCTGAATATAAGAAAAATACTGTCCACTGAACCAACTGAATACCAATATCAAGTGAATCCATCTGAATATGCCATGTAACCAATACCAAAGTGCCAAAACTAAACCAATGAATATGCCAAGACCAAAGTGCCATATTATCAGTTTTGACATCAAGGACAAATATGCACAAAGAGAAATTCAACACTATTCTCTCATTCCCTCAAGGATGCTACTTGAGAATGGTATATTTCTTTACCTTAAAATTATATTTTAACTTTTGACATGCTAGTCAACAAATTTTTCCAAAGTTCCATGCCAACATTAGTTTGAAGATCTCCTTCAATGATCTTGTTCAATGTAAGTAGGGAACACACAAGAAGTTGACTGACTTTATAGTTTAGTATTAGGAAATTTTTTATTATATTTCCTATGCTTTTCCTAACTTCAATGTCTAAAAGGTGCTCATTGGGAACTTGAAACCTTCACTATAAAATAAATTTATTTGATGGCATATCCTTCTTTCACAAAAATGTGTGCCAAATTGAGAGAATACTACCAAGAGGTTGTTTACTACAGGGATTCATCCACACCCTCCTACAAGGATGGTCAATCGGCTGTGTTGGTCTCAGATGGGAAAAAAGGTTGTGGCTAACATGGTCTCTATTCCTTCAAATAAAAACAATACAAGACCAAAAAAAATTACAAGTTATCAAAATCATACACTAATGCCCTACATGAACTATTAAAAGATAAAAGGATAAATTATTTTAGATATGACTATTGTCCAATTCATATCATAAATGGTATGAATCTCAAAATTTCTGCCAATTTCATCAAGTTGTTGGGCATGATACCTGATTAAACAAAAATAGGGTTCCACCTTTTGGGAGATGGAATTGAACCTATTTCAGATTTTAACCATTGGGAAACCTAGATCCCTCAAGCAAGTGACTTGATTGAGGGATGTGTTGGAATTTCATGCTACCCTTAGATGACTTGTCATTGATAATTGATCTGAGAGATCCTACATGGGCCATATTGCATGAGTTCTCATCGAAGGTTCCTAAAATTGGCTAAGTTCTAGAATTTTTGGTTTTTGGTCTATCTCTTACTCATTTACCTTGTATGCTTTCTTCATCACTCTTTCTCCTTTTCTTCCTTGCCCTTTTTTTTCTTCTAAGTATTTCAAGTGTCGGTCTTCAGCCTTACCCTTTACCCCTTACTGATTCCCTCTCCTCTTCCATTTTCCTTCTTTCTTCATCGACCTTCATATTTTGACCTTCCCTCTTGCATCTTACCTCTTACCTTCAAAGGTAAGAGGTAAGTCTTCCCTCCAATCTCCAAAGGTCAGTCTTCACCCTTCATTTTTCATCATTCTTCATCCTTCCTTTTGGTTGTCGGCCATCAGCATTCCCCTTTAACATATTCTTGTCTCTCCAATAGCTTCCTTTTAAAAAATGATTGTGTCATGTTTTTTGGGCTTCGGGGGTAGGGCTTCCTCCTTACTTCTGACTTTTTGAGGTAAGCCTTCCCTCTTACCCTTGATCTTTCCTTTCTCTTTGTGGTTTCTTTCTTTATTTATTTCTTTTATGTGCTTGGTAAGTGATAGGCCCAATGCTCAACCCCTGACAATGTGCTTTGTTTGAGCCCCTACAACATTTAATTCATATGTGCTCGTAAAGGTGTTTTTTCGGGCCCGACACACCAACCTTCCTACGGATTTTTACGTGTTTTTCTGGATAAGATTTTTTATTCTTGGTTTTACTTTTGAATGCCCAGATCTGATTCATGTGCTTCAAGAGCAACATTAAATGCACCCTCTAACTCTTGCAAGTGGATTTCATTGGTTCCCATGCTCATTCATTTTCTCTTGTTGACTTTACTGACGGATCCATGCCCTAGTCACATTTTTCATCAAGATTCCATTCTTTCACGCCACAAGCTTTGTTGCTAACCTTCATTAGGGTTAGGGTTCATTTTTTGTTTCTCAATTATGCTTGATCTATAAAGGGAAAAAATATTTTTGTTTTCAAGGTTCTTCCTTTGGATCCTCTAGGGATTTTCTTTAGTAGACTTATATTTTTGCATCCATGTTATTGTAAAGATTGGATTTTTTCCTCTATATAAATGAAATCAATCAAGCTTTCCTCTTCTTAGCTAGTTTTTGTTTGAGTAAGTTATTACCTTCATATATGAGTGTTTATTGCATCTTCATGCATGTATGTTTATGTTGAATGGTTTACAATTTTTTGGCTTGAGAAACCTTGCTTTCCTTCCAATGCCTTGTTAAACCCTAAAATTCTTGTATGCCTTTGAAATTTGACCAAAAAAAGAGTTGTGAAATTCCCCTTTCCCCTCTTCAATGATGTATTATGCAATATTGGTTAGGAAGAAACAACCTTTTCATCTTGGTGTACCACCTCCATTTTCCCTTCATGTTCTCCTTCTCCCCTTCTCCTTGTGAGTTGTTAGTGGTATGGTTTCATGTGTTGCATTGGACTAAAATATTGCACTAGGATTGAAAAAGGAACTCATCCTTCTCTGGAGATTCAACCTCATACGTGCAAAGGTCCTGCATCTTGAGGTCATTTCCACTGTGTGATTGGAATGTTGAGCTTCGTGCTTGGTAGGGTGTAATTTCATGTGATAATAGGATGGAATAGGTTTTTTCCTTAGGTGTGATTAAATGGGAGGTTCACCATTAAAATAAGCTTCAAAGGATAAATGCAAACACTCGTGCACTAAACCCTAGAAACTTGAAATCATTAAATCAAACTAGGAAACAAAAATCAGACAGAAAGGAACCTAGAAAATTGATGGATTTGAAGCAAGATTTGCAACTTTTAAATTTTACTTTTCAAAGTGGATTGGGACTCATACATCAAGCTAGGTTATTTAGTCCTGGTATAGGAATCTAGGCAGAATCTAGAATCTTCTACTGACAAATCAAGATCTATAGAGAACTAGAAAAAAGAGGTATATATTGGGACTCATACTCCTAGAGGGGTGATTTAGTCCCAGTACTAGGGTTTGACTAAAACTTATGTAGCCTCAAGAGGTATTTTTTAGCTTTTGTCTTGTCTGATCTTCAAGTATGAAAAGTTTGAATTATGATCTATAGGCGAATTTTTGTGAAGATGACAACTTCTTGACAACTTTGTCTTCAAAGGATCTTCAAGCACCAAATCACCTAGATCTACAATCACACATGGAGAGGGGGAAATGTTGTTGTGTTAGGGAATACGGGTTTTCCTTGGTCAAACCTCATTTTGGTAATCAAACCTTGAAATTAATTGAAATAGAATGAAAGAATGTTGAATGAACAATATGCAATGTTGCAACTCACCAAAACCCTTGCAATGAAGGCTGAAAATTTTTGTGAAATGGCTCCAATGGATGTGGATCTTGACATGAATTCTTGCTTGAATCATGGAAACCTACATCAAAAATGTTATCTCAAAAAATACACATGATGCATGAAGACTTTGACATGATGCTTGAGTCTTGAATGTAGCTACGAATGCTTGATAATTTTCTCTTGAATTCTCTTGAAGGCTCTTCAATTTTGCTTAGGAATGATCTCATAAGATTTCTTAGATTTTTAGATTACTTGTTAATATTGCTTGAACTTACTAGGATAAATTATGTAAAATAGCCTTGTATTTATACTTATTTATGCCAAATTTTCAAAAATAACAACACTACAAGCCAATATGATAATAAAATCCCTCCAAAAATTTTATTCAAAAAAGGTCTTTGTTAAATCAGGAATCATACGCTAGGTTGGGTGTATGAGTCCCAATATCTTAAACATGGGTAACAAATGCCAAGAAGTGTTAGGTTCAATGTAACATTTAAAATAAGGTCTCGAGACCTAGGTGGGACCCATATGCCTAAGGTGGCATATGAGTCCCAAATCACTAGATCTAGAACACATAACCTTAAATATTATATTATTATTTTTCATTTGTGATGTGTCGGGATTATCCATAGAAAAATACATTTGTGGATGAAAAACAGGGCCAATTAAAGCATAAAGAAGCCAACTTTTAATAGGGAGGGCCCAAATAAGTGTGAAAATATAGATGGATACATTTTTCTACATTACATTTAGCCCCCACTTTAGTGAGAGGATGACCTTGTGTCAAACTCACACTAAAGTACATGAATTCACTTCAAGAGGGGTCCAAGTGTACCAATGTAGATGGTATAGGATAACAAAGATCAAAGGAGGTGGCCAAGACCCTGGGATCTAAGATCCCATTTCAAACCAACATAAGCATAGAGGGACACATGCAAGATGTATGATATGTAGGAGCAAGACAAGATAGACAAGTAGACAATGTCAAAAACAAGCAAAAATAAAAATAAGTCGATCAAACCTCAACTGATTGACCAACACAATGTGGATCAAGCCTTAATTGTATGCGTTTACAAGTGGAACATGATTCATGCTCACATAGTATATTGGAATCCGGTATCCACTAGGTGAGCCCCCAGAAAGGTGAGACACAATACATGTGGCTGGTATGTACCCACACACTCAAGCAAGTGGTTATGGGAAAGTCATTCCTACGATTAGATCCCATACATACTAATGAAGTTCACTACAATCCTCATCATTTAATTATAAATTTCAATCTAGGGTGGTGTCCATGGCAATATGCAAGAGGGAGAAGAAATCATTTGCATGACATTCTTTTTCTACAAACATAATTAAAAGGAAATGCATGAAAGAAATTTTTAAAAACAAATGTAATCTAAGAGCTGGTAAATGAGAATGTTGTAATGAAATCTATCTTAAGAAGCATTCAAAGGGAAATTCTAGAAATGTAAATAACAAGGAATGGAAAGATTGCTAGAAAATAAAATATGAAATGAAAACTACAAAAAAGTACACTATTGTTGCTAAAAACTAAACTCTATTATTTTATAAAACTCTTCCCCATTTGATTCCTTGATTACAATAAATTTATAGAATTATGAAAGATGAGCCAAGTATAGTTGTGCAACAACTTGCTAGAAGATAGGAACATGTGTTGAGGGAAAAAGATAAGTCTTTTCTTTATCTTGCTAAGTCAATCTTCTTTGGTCATCCAAAACAAATATGCCTATTTTGCAACCCCTAAACAAGCTCCAAAAAGACAAATTTGAATGCTGAAAAATTCATGCCTTTCCCTTGTGTATTATTAAAGCTCATTAAACAACTCCTAGATGCTTACAAAAAGGTTAAAACTACACAAAACTACCTCCTAGATATGCTCCATTTGTTTGCACAACCCAACAACCTTCCTTAAATTCTTGGAACTGCCCCCTAGATGCTCTAAAATGTTGTCCCTTAATTGCTCATAGAAGCCCAAACTGCTCAACCTCTTCATAAATGCTATCATACTTATCATTCACTTAGATACTTCTTAGCTCCAAAAATTATGGATCATGGAAGAAAAGTTTGGAAGCATCATATTTGTGAAGTTTTCTCTCAAATCAAAAACTAGGTTTTTGTGAAATTTAATGGGTTTTTTTTCTTTCTTGTCTCCTAATTTTTATCCAAAAATTTTAAGAACCCAGATCATAATTTTTCAAGATATGATGAAATCTTGGCTGCTCCAACTAAGAATCTCTTACTTTCTCATCATGCTCAAACTTAATAAAATTCATAATTAAGTAAAATACATGCTTTTATTTGGCTAATAGATTAGACATTTTTTTGTCTCATCACATACTAACCATACCAAAGCTATACCTCTTGATAACTTTGATAAGGTACCACAAAATGAAACTTCGAGCTTACAATATGCAAGTAAAAATTTGTTGAAATGGAATTTTCTTATTTCATGTAAGGTCTCTTGTTAGGGAACACCATGCCTAATGTCTCCAAGAGAGGAAAATTCAAAGGAATATCATGCTCTCGGAGGAAATCAAACCCAATGATACCACCAAGAAAAGGATGCATCACAAGAAGAAATAAAACCGCACAATGAAACATGAGAAATATCAAAAGATAATGTCAATGTATACCCCCACTTTAAAGCGATTGCTAACACCATTGTTGTGAGAAATCTACTTTAAAGTAGCCAATGAATAATACATGAGAGCTTATTCAAAAATCCCAATGCCAAGTCATATCTTCCCAAATGAAAGTACATCATGAATAAAGGGTTTCCCACAAAATGTAATGCTAAACATAGAAAGAAAACTATGTCACATGTGAGTCAACTTAAGTAATGTCATCCACATCCTTGCTCTTATATATACATGGAAGGTGGTCAATTAGCACAAAGAGACAATGACAAGTGACATACAAGGACAAGGCTTCATAACCCCTTTCCTCCACTTACTGCAAGAAAAGGATGAGCCGAGATGTTGATGAAAATCAACATCAATTAGAGAGCTAGGTGCTACAACACAAGGAAGAGCACCACAATCCTTAAGATATTGAATTTGATTACTCAAAGCTTACATTCATTAGTAGAATAACCATAAACTCTATGATATGAACAAAATGAACTCTTGTAGTAAAATTTATTTCATGTTATTGGAGGGAGAGATATCAAACAATTTTGGAAGAGTCTTGACAAGATACTTTCTTGATCAATCATAGAAGATGTTCTTTTATTTTGAGACAAAGATATATTTTGCTTAGTACAAGGTTTCATACTTATGCAAGACTCTTTATATTGTGAGATTTTTTACTCTTCTTTAAAGGAAGGTGTAAAATATAACAAATTCAAATCATTAGTGTTTTGCATGATGAAATTTATATTAAGTGAGTATTTCTTTGATTGTTTCACTTGTTTCAAAGGACAATAACCTAGAAGTAGTTTCTTATATGTCAGCCTTTATAGGGACGCAGATACCTTGTTCTCTAGCACCACATCCTTTTCTTCTATACCCAAGTTGTTTCATTGGTTCATAACCTTTTCCATAAATATTTTTCATTTCTTTCAAATTTAGTGGTTGCTCATAATCAATTTCATCAAAATTTGTTGTGTTATTTTCTTCTTCTCCTAAAGTTGTTGAGGTGGATGCTTTTGAAGGGTCTTCCAAATTTTTTGTTGACATTACCGCTCTTTATTTCTCATTATTTTTTGTTATGATCTTAAATTTCCCATCAAATCTAGGTGTGAAATCCAAGTAACCCTAATCATCTTCTAATAACTTTGTGACTTCTTCAATATGCTTCTCTTTTTCTTTCTCTTGCATGGGTTCCAATTGTATAGATGGTGTCAATGTTTTTAAAGGATTTTCCTTGTCTTTTTGAAGTTGTAAAACATTATAAGGATCAAGATCAAATTTTATCATATGTAATTTTTTATTGTAGATATACTTCATTTTATGATCAAGAGTTGAAGTCACCACATGAATCTCATGAATCCATGGTGATGGAACCCCTCATTTTTTTCCCTAATTCCACCATAAATCTATGAAATTTTGGCTTGGGTCCTCATTTCTAATATTTGGTCGTGTTTCCATCACTGTATTAGGGTTTTAATGTTGATCAAAACCTTGTAGAAATGGTTTGCAAGTCCTCCAAACCTTGATCATTGTATTATTTCAGTGATTTGTATTCCCCGTTTTCGGTTTCCTAAGTTATGTTTTATGTTATTCATAGTCATTAGGTGACTGATCCTTCAGGTCTAGGTCTAAATTTCACATTTCTTATAAGGTTAAGTAAAGGATCTTTTTTCCTTTACATAATTTTCATTTTGTGACTTAGAAGTTCTCAATCCTATTATTCTCATGTCATCCTAGGGGACCCCCTTCACTAGAACAACCTAAATGCACTTGCTTAAATTTTCCACTTAAGTCCCGTTGGCCATCATATTATATTGCTCATCACTGATATCTTCATAAGTACATATTTTAAATTGGTGATGAGTGATGAAACGATGTTCCTTGAGGGATCACTCATTACTAATGGCTTTCGAGCTTTAAAATTTGTAATAGCGATAAGCGATGCCCCAACTTTTTGTTCTTATCACTCATTGCAGATAGTCATAAGATGATAAATTTATGATTAGCGAGGAGTGATATGATGAAATTTCCTTTACATTGCATGATTGTGGATATGTTATAAATGCAAAGTTCCACATTAGCAATACACAATACACATTGTAAACTATGTAAATCCTCTCATCGCTAATTGCTTGCAAATTGTATAAGGAGAATTAGTGATGGACAACGACCTTATGTTTTATCACTCATTGCAAATTCATTTCAAAGCTTAAGTTCCAAATTAGCAATGAGCAATGGTATTCTCTAAAAGGTTTCTTTCGCTAATATGATAAGATCTTATCTGTGATTTATTTTGTACCATTGATTTTCATGTAGGTGTACATGTCTAAATCTGATGCCTTCACTATATCTCTCATATTTGATAGGATCCTAGGTGCAAAATTTGAATTAGCGATGCACGATGGAAGGATTGATGTGATCAAAGGATAGGCTATGAAACCAAGGATCAAAATTTCATCGTGGGGATGTTTACATCATTGATGAGAACCATAAAGGACAAGATGCATCAATGATAGGAGATGACTATTGATGGAACAAGTAATGTGCCAAGATATTGAGGGTTTCACATAAAGAAAAAAGGAAAGCAGCAAAAGGACAAGAGAACAACTGATGTAGTTTTAAAACATGATGAACCAACAAACTAAACATCATCACATGAATATTTTCATCTCTGATTGCACCCTAAAATTTGGGGAAGATCAGTGATGAGTGATGAAGTGTATAAGGAAATATTCTCTAGAGAAAACAATTTGGTCTTATGTATATTACCAATATTAATGAAACAACATAGATTAGGTTGGAAATACATGTTGAATGATAGATCACAACACTTGAGCTAGCATCACTATTTTATATGAGCAAGTTGCTAGCATAAAAAACAAGGCTTAGATCACCATGGATGAAGTTTTAAATGCTTTAAAATCAATGACCTAGATTCAAAATTGAGCTATTAAGTTATCAACTCACTCACGTGGGGAGTTCTTGGATCATTAGTTATGCATGCTTCAAATTTCCTATCTAATGCAGATTGCATGATATTCTCCTTCATCACATTTTAGTCTCTAGTGCATGAGAGGTGTGGGTTAGTGAAGAATTGTAAGTATTAAATTTTCTTGAGTTAGGAAATAGGCGTTCTTGTCTTAGATGAGTAGGTCTGCCATGAAAGTTCTAGAGTTTAAGGGATTGAGTTTTCTTGAGTCTGAGGAAAATGTTTCTAAGGATGAAATAGAGGCACAAGAAGCTCCTAATATGCAAAAAAGCAGAAGGGGTTGCAATAAATTCAAGAAATATGGAGTTAAGAGTAGCTACTGTCTACAGGGCCAAATTTTTTCAGAGGAATTAGTCAAACACAAAGAAAAGAGGATGGTGGAATATGAAAAGAAGGAAAAAAAGGAGAGTAAGCATTGTAAGGCTTATCTGGGAGGATGTAATTATCCATGTGAGGTTCCTAATAACCCTTCAGACAGTGAGGGTGACACTAATCCAAAGGGTGATTATTATCCCCTCTCCCTAATACCATCAAGGGATTCTGAAAAGGAGGCGGTGACAGTTTCTCCAATCCCACCATGAGAAAAATGTGGGCAAGTATCCTCTAAGGCAACTGATGACTCAGAGTGATGACTACACGCTATTTTTTTTTTGGATGAAACCTTGCCACTTTTGTTAGGATTTTCCTATTTAGCACTCATGTGATTTCTTGTTTATAGTGTTGGTGTGGAAATTTTTCAAGCTAGTGTGTAGGAGAAGTTCTAGACTAAATGACCTTGGTGGTGTGTAGTTTCTGGATGATATACAAGTTTGTGTTGGAGCTACTAGTGGAGAATCTTCTTTGATCAACAATGATGAAGATTCAACATTGTTGGAACAAACTCTACCTTTTGAGGAGCTGGTGTGTCTTCTTTCAGGGAATATGGAATGTGATATTTTACTCTTCCATTTTCTTTAATGATAACATGTAACTAACTGAGAATATCTTGAATTCTAGTGCAAATGAAATGAAATGTAAATGTAATTAAGCCTGATGCTTGTTGCTCCCTTGTTATATAGAAGGGATATCATGGCTTATTACAAGGGTCAACTTCTTAAGTCTCAATAGGGTTTTAGGTAAAAGTCAAGTTCAAGAAAGGCACTTTGAATAGAATACTGATAGTAGACCAAAGGTTTGTCAAGGGCATGAAATCTTGTATGTAGTAATCTTAAATGAGTTTTATAGAAACTATTGATATCAAAAGAAAGATTACTCTGGAAAAAAATACTCTCCTATGTATGTTTTTTACAGAGTTATGAATGAGAAGTACTACTGGTGTTATCATTTATCTTTATATTTTCCATTTGAATGTATTATTTTGTTTTCAACTTTAATTCAAGGAGTTAATTAAAATGCTTGAATAGGATTATAAATTATGTAAGGAATAGGAATTGCTTAGGATTTATAAGAAGTGTTTCAGGCACTATGAGTTTTCATAAATGCAAAGTAACATGAAAATAAACCTCCTACCTCTAAATTTCATAGTTTATATATATTATTGATTCTTACATATTTGACTTTGTTGCTCCATTTGATGAGGCACTAGTCATTTTTTTGGGAAATCTTGCATCAAATGAAAAAAAGGCATACCTGGCCCTGGACTTAAGATAAGACAACATTCAATTAAAAAAATCTTTTCAAGGATAGTGTGGATTGATAATATCCTAATTCTTAGTAGATAGATAGTCATTCATTTGAAGATCTACCAAATATTTAGTGAGAAGGATATTTATTTGCAATAAATAAGAATCAATCTATGTATAAATGTGTTTCTAATCAAACATACTTCATGGAAACACAATTGGGATCACCCTCCTTATAAGTTTCATAGAGCCTGAAGTGAAGGAGTAGGGACCACAAAATCCTATACTTGTTGTGTTGGCCACTAACCCTATAGTTCTTCACCATAGGAGTTGGATACTTTTTAGAGAGTCACTTAGTTCTACTAGAAAAATCAAAAACAAAAATGGTGACTTTGCTAGGGAGGATTTTGAATCTCCAGTTGTAGACTTTCAGAGTCCTGAGTTTGGTGAATCTGAACATCTAGTTCAGATATTGAAAAAAATTCAGACCTGGAATTAGTTTTGTTGTAGCAAGTTTAAAAGGATTTATGTCTGACTTTGTTGTGGGAGAAGAGCCAGAAGGAAATTTATCTTCCAAGAACTTCATATTACTTAAATTTTGATCCTCTATGAAAAGAGGTGGCGACTCTGTCAAAGAACTTGATAATGTGAAGAACATCTCATAATTTTATAAATATTTCCAGTCAAGAAGAAGAATTTGTAGCAACTGTAGCATATCTAGGTATTTCTCAATCTTTTCATTTTCATAAGAAAGATAAATCTATATATGAAAACCATAGTTATAAATCTTGTAAAATTGATCATTAAGAAAGGGAAATATTAGTGATAGGATTGCATACTTTTGTATTACTAAATGGCATAATTATTTATAAAGTGATGTATGCAATGTTCTTGGAGAAATTCATTTAGGAGATCTTGAGCAAGTTGAAGATAATAATTTGTATTATAAGATCTTAAGAGCATATTGTAAAAGAAGTTTGAGTTGCTCTATGTAATTGCATAATATAAGAAGGCTTGTAGAGCTGTAATAAAATATATCATCAACCTATGCATCCTTGTGTGGACCCAAATGTAACAATTCATGGTGTGACCATGGTTTGTACTCAGCCCTTGTCATGTAATAAAAGAAATTTCAGCACTAAACGACATAAAGCCATAAATTTTAGTGGTATTAATGGTTACCCAAATGTTATTCCCTCTTAAATTAAGCATTAAGAAAGGGAAATATTAGTGATAGTATTGCATACTTTTGTATTACTAAATGGCATAATTATTTATAAATCTTGGGAAATTAAGCACTAAGAAAGGGAAATATTAGTGATAGGATTGCATACTTTTGTATTACTAAATGGCATAATTATTTATAAAGTGATGTATGCAATGTCCTTGAAGAAATTCATTTAGGAGATCTTGAGCAAGTTGAAGATAATAATTTGTATTATAAGATCTTAAGAGCATATTGTAAAAGAAGTTTGAGTTGCTCTATGTAATTGCATAATATAAGAAGGCTTGTAGAGCTGTAATAAAATATATCATCAACCTATGCATCCTTGTGTGGACCCAAATGTAACAATTCATGCTGCGACCATGGTTTGTACTCAGCCCTTGTCATGTAATAAAAGAAATTTCAGCACTAAACGACATAAAGCCATAAATTTTAGTGGTATTAATGGTTACCCAAATGTTATTCCCTCTTAAATTAAGCACTAAGAAAGGGAAATATTAGTGATAGGATTGCATACTTTTGTATTACTAAATGGCATAATTATTTATAAAGTGATGTATGCAATGTTCTTGAAGAAATTCATTTAGGAGATCTTGAGCAAGTTGAAGATAATAATTTGTATTATAAGATCTTAAGAGCATATTGTAAAAGAAGTTTGAGTTGCTCTATGTAATTGCATAATATAAGAAGGCTTGTAGAGCTGTAATAAAATATATCATCAACCTATGCATCCTTGTGTGGAACCAAATGTAACAATTCATGGTACGACCATGGTTTGTACTCAGCCCTTGTCATGTAATAAAAGAAATTTCAGCACTACACGACATAAAGCCATAAATTTTAGTGGTATTAATGGTTACCCAAATGTTATTCCCTCTTAAATAAGAGATATGTTACCAAAATTTAGTGGTACAAAGTGTGAATCAGCAATGAAGCATCTACAAGAATTCAACAATTTAATGGAAGATTATGAAGTTGATCATGAGGATGTGATTATGAGGTTATATTTTTAGTCTCTAAAAGGACATTCGAGAGATTGGTTCTCTGATTTACCAACACGCGCTATTTTTTCTTGGGATGAGTTGAAAGCAATGTTCATGGAGCAGTTTGGTGAGAGAATCAATGCTAGTTCTTTGCTTAATAAATTTATGAGCATTGAGAAAGAAGAGGACAAGTTCGTCCCAACATTTAACCAGAGATTTACTAGAAGATTGAGGGATGTTCCTACGTTATTGAGACTAAGTGTTGCAGTATGTTTGGTTGTTTATTTGGGAGCTTTTGATAATAAGATGATCTATCTATTAAGAGATAAAGATCCTAAAACCTTGCATCAAGCCTATGGGATAGCCATGAGCATTGAAAACAACCAAAAATATGGAATGCACAAAGTTCATTTGAATAGAAGTCTTTGTTTCCCTAAACTACCAAAAACTAACTTCAAGGGTGTGAGTTAGAAATTGATAATAAATGTCAGAACACTTACACCCCTACTATTTCAGCTTACACATCATTCCATAATGTTGATGGCATAGAGATCTAAAATCATTGTCAAGAAGCTGCATACATCTATGATCCTCTAGTCTCTATTCAAGACCTCTCTTACATAAGGAGACATGGAGGAGAATCATCATATGATCTCTATGAAATATTTATGGATACCTTGTTTGAAATCCCTGAGTGTCACAAACCTAAAAATACATAATGCAATGATTTATTTTATGAATCTTATGAACTAGGTTTAAGTGCCTTGTCAAGCTTGACCAAGTGTGTGAATACTTTTCTCTTTTTGAAAAGATTAGAGAAGCTCATCAAGGAACTATCATGTTTTCAACCTATGATGATAATGATTATGCTGCTCCATATGAGTCAAGTAGTGAGATATCACATGAAGAAGAAGAGATCATAGAAAAGGTTGAAAGGTGTGATGTCAATTTTTCTTAAGATTCTAATACTTGCAGTCTTGTGGATGACATAATACTAAGAATTTAGTTTGAAAATTTTAAACATAGTTGCAATATTGATGAATCCTCTTGCTATAGTAATGATGATGGCATTGAGTATGGTCAATACTTTGTTGATTATGATTATCCTCTTTAAGTAGAGATGGAATCTGCAAATCAGGAATATGTTGATAATGATGAGAACCTAAGTAATAGGATGCCACTAATTCTAGTTGATAATGATACAGAGTTTGAAGAGCCTTTTGACCATCCTATCTTAGATTATGTGGATATGACAAAAAATTTAGATATGTGTGCTAAACAATCAAAATGAAAAATGAGAGATAATATTGGTTGCAATAAGTTCAGGGATGATTGTGATTATGCCTATGAAGAGGACACCGATTGTGGTGTTTTAGAATATAGTAATGATATGAAGGATTTTGACTTTCATATTGAGGAGGCAGAGGCATTTATGTCAACAATGAATATAAGGGAAAACCCCTTATATGATGAGCCTCCATTTTCACTAGAGATGAAAAATTATGATCCTTATTGGTGTAGAGACAATCCACTTTTTGTTGAGGACTTTGATGATACATCTAAAAAAAATTTAGAGTATGGCCTTATACAAACAAAGAAACACATTGATGTGCTCCTTGAGGGAATTGCCTATGAATGTTTCATATTTTGTGTAAATGTTGCCGACAAGGTTGAGTGTCAAGATGCCAAATACTTGAAGGAATATGAATACTTTCAATTCCCAATTTAGTGGAGAGGTATTCTGATGGAACATGACAATGAGGTGAAGAGCAAGGAATTTTACTTTCACTGTGCACATGTTTCATATAATAAACATACCACTTATGTATCATGTAATGAAAAAATTCTACAGTTTATGCCTAATTATATAATAAAGAATGACATAGATTACATTGGAAATTATATGCTTAGAAAAGTTATGAGAGATGTTAATGGAAATGATTGTAATTAGTTAAATTCTCACTTGTTCAGAAGAGGCCTAACACTTGTTTTGGTAGAAATGAAATCACTCTTATTCTAGTGGTATAATAGGGACAAATATGGATGGAAGGACATTAGTTCTTTCACAAGGTTGGTTTTTGATAGAAGCAAGAATTTTCACAAGGTTTCCATGGCCTGGTGCCACCAAACAAGAAATAAATCCTAGTTAGACTATGGAGTGCATACTGCAATTTGTACCTCTATGGAGATATTTCATGTGGGGTGGAGATTGGATCTCCCTCAAGTCTTTTTGGCCTATGTAAATTTTGTACATATGTTGTTTCTTTTTGTTTTTTTCTTGTGCCTAGTCTGCTTCACCCAAGATCCTGGGATCTCACCCTGCCTGTAAGAGGCATGTGTCCCCAACAAGAGCCACTGATGGAACCCATCAAAAACATTTTCCTAATTCCACCATAAATCTATGAAATTTTGGCTTGGGTCCTCATTTCTTATTTTTGGTCATGTCCCGATCACTCTATTATGGTTTTTATGTTGATTAAAACCTTATACAAATGGTTTCCAAGTGTTGCAACCCTTGATCATTGTATTATTGCAGTGATTTGTATTTCTGATTTTTTGTTGCCTAAGTTATGTTTTATGTTATTCACATTCATCAGGTGATCACTCCCTCATGTCTAGGTCTAAATTTCTCATTTATTATAAGGTTAAGAAAAGGATATTTTGGCCTTTACATCCTTTTCATTTCATGACTTAGAAGTTCTTGAGCCTATTATTATCATGTCATCCTAGGGGATCCCCTTTAGTAGAAGAACTTAAATGCATGTGCTAAAATTTTCCACTTAAGTCCCGATGGTTATCATACTATATCACTCATCATTGATTTCTTCATAAGTACATATTTGGAATTGGTGACGAGCAATGAAACAATGTTCCTTGAGGGATCACTCATCGCTAATGGCTTTTGAGCTTTCAAATTTGTAATAGCGATAAGTTATGCCCTAGCTTTTTGTTCTTATCGTTCATCATAGATAGTCATAAGATGATAAATTTATGATTAGCGATGAGCGATATGATGAAATTTACTTTACATCATGTGATCAAAAATATGTTCTAAATGCAAAGTTCCACATTAGCAATACGTGATACACATTGTAAACTATGTAAATCCTCTCATCGCTAATTGCTTGCAAACTATATAAGGAGAATTAGCAATGGGTGATGACCTTATGTTTTATCACTCATCATGAATTCATTTCAAAGCTTAAGTTCCAAATTAGCGATGAGTGATGATATTCCCTAATAAATTTCTTTTGCTAATATGATAATATCTTATGTGTGGTGTCTTTTGTACACTTGATTTTTATGCAGGTGTATGTGTCTAAATCTGATTCCTTCACTACATCTCTCATCATTGATAGGAGCATAGGTGAAAAGTTCAAATTAGTGATGCATGATGGAAGGATTGATGTGATCAAAGGATAGGCCATGGAACCAAGGATCGAGATTTCATCACGGGGATTTTTACATTGTCAATGAGGTCGATGAAGGATGAGATGCATCTGCGATAGGGGATGACTATTGATGGAACAAGTAATGTGGTAGGATCCTAAGGGTTTCACATAAAGCAAAAAGGAAAGAAGTGAAAGGACTGGAGAACCGTTGATGTAGTTTTAAAATAGGATGATCCAACAAACTAAACATCATTGCATGAATAATTTCATCAATGATTGCACCCTAAGATTTGGGGAAGATCAGTGATGAGCAATGAAGTATAAGGAAATATTCTCTCTAGAAAACAAACTGGTCTTATGTACTTCGCCGATATTAATGAAAAAACACAGATTCAGTTAGCGATACATGTTGATTGATAGATTGCAGCACTTGAGCTGGCATCATTTTTTTTCTATGAGCAATTTGCATAGGTATAAAAAAAAGGGTTAGATCACCATGGATGAAGTTTTAAATGCTTAAAAATCAACGACCTATATTCAAAATCTAGTTGTTAATTTATCAACTAGCTCAGGTGAGGAGTTCTTGGATCATTAATTCTACATGCTTCAAATTGCCTATTTAATGCAGATTGCATGTTATTCTCCTTCATCACATTTCATTTTATAGTGAATGAGAGGCGTGGGTTAGTGAAGAAATGTGTGAGTATTAAATTTTCCCGAGTTAAGAAATAGGGGTTCTTGTCTTAGATGAGTAGGTTTGTCATGGATGTTCTAGAGTTTAAGGGATTGAGTATGCTTGAGTCTAAGGAAAATGTTTCTAAGGACGAAATAGAGGCACAAGGAGCTCCTGATATGCCAAAAAGTAGAAGGGGATGTAATAAATTCAAGAAATATGGTGTTAAGAGTAGCTACTATCTACAAGGCCAAATTGTTTCAAAAAAATTGGTCAAACACAAAGAAAAGAAGATGGTGGAATATGAAGAGAAGGAGAAAAAGGAGAGTAAGTATTGTAAGGATTATTTAGGAGGATGTAATTCTCCATGTAAGGTTCCTAATAAGAGGGTGACATTGATCCAGAGGGTGATTATTATCCCCTCTCCCTAGTACCATCAAGTGATTCTGATAAGGAGGTTGTGACAGTTTCTCCAATCCCACCATGAGAAAATGTGGGCAAGCATCCTCTGTGGTTGATGACTCAGAGTGATTATTGTGCCCTAATTTTTTTTTTGATGAAACCATGACCCTTTTGTTAGGATTTTCCTATTCAACACTCATGTGATTTATTGTTTCAGTGCTGATGTGGAAAGTTTTTGAGTTCATGTGTAGGATAAGTGTTAGACTAAATGACCTTGGCGGTGTGTATGTTGTTTCCAAATGATATATAAGATTGTGTTGGAGCTACTAGTGGTGAATCTTCTTTGATTAACAATGATGAAGATTCAACGCTATTGAAATAAACTCTACCTTTTCACCTAAAATGAGAGAGATAAACCTCATGAAAAATCAATGTGGTTCACTCAAATTAAGACATGTATGATGTTATTGAGGCTAAATGATATGATATAAATGCAACAAAGCTAAGTAATTAACTGATTATGAATGTAAAACCTAATAGACATGCAATGTTTGAAAAATACAGTGATGTTTGCAAAAAGCTTAAAATGATGAATGAAAATGAAAATTAAATTAAACAGAGAGCTAAATCTCAGAAAGTGTGCACTTTTGAAGCTAAAGAGGACTGGAAAGCAATCTAAAAACCTGAAAAACCTTATTCTTAGCTAACTAGGACTCATTTTCCACCTTGGGAAAATCAATCCCACGTCAAGGTTTTTCTATACAAAAGTTTTTTTTCTACTATTTGGGTATTTGGATCTGCATCTAACTCAAAATGGAACCTTAGGAGGGACTCATTCGCTATGCATGGTGAATCAATCCACTTTCAAATTTCTATGATTTCAAGTTTTTGTTCTACACCTTGACACCTGTACAACACTTTCTGATGGAAACCCAAATTGGGATCTTAGAAATCCTACAAAACAACTGGAAATTGTTTGTCTAATGGGGGGTTTTCCTTGGTCAAACCCCTAGTTGGGTAATTAAACCTTGAATGGAGAAAAATCTACATAAGACCCTAGCCTTATATGTGTTAAAGACTAGGAAAGTCTTAAGTATGTAAAAAACCCTATTCTATTGTGCAAGAATAAGAAATGAAAATGAAATTTGAATGATACAAAATATCAACCCTAGAAATCTCACAACACATCAAAAATGGAAATAAAATGACATGCAAATTGAATGTAAATTAAATGTAAACCTTAATCTAAAGATAGAGAAGAAATGGAAGATGGAATCACTTTGAAAACAAGTATTTAGGTGTGATTTGATGGCTAGTTGCTTCTCCTCAACCTAGATTTCTCCATGATTCACCATAGGAATCCATCATCAACTCTTTGTTATGTTAAACTTTGATCCAAAAAGTGAGCTTCAAGACCTGCAGAATGCCTAGTTTGTTATCCTAAAACTTCAACTTTGCTAATTAAACTTGTTGTAGAAGACTTGACTCTAGAAATTGCTTTTGTGAAATGACTAAAGATTTGTAAAATGACTTAAAATGAGTATTTATAAGCAACAACACCTAATTTTCCCATTATTTAGACCTAAGAGGCCAACATTCACCAAAAAAATAAGTTGAATTAATTGAATTCCCGCTCAAAATTGAAATTTCCCTCAAAAGGGACTCATTCGCCACCCTTGGCAAATGGGTCCCACTAGATGGGACTCATTCACCCAAGGTGGTAAATGGGTCCCACTAGTGGTTTTTCAAGGTGGGTTTTTAGGATATGGATGAATTGAATGTTGTTTGTTGGGATTTAAGTGATTTATTAAGTGAAACGGGCCACTAGATAAAAAATAATGGGTTTTAGGTGCCTATAAATGTTGTTTTGAAGGATAAATGATGCAAGAGGACTCAAAAGTGGGTCTAATTAGGCACAAAATTATCTCTTTTCTCAAGAGGGTCTAATTTTCTACATCACATTTAGCCCCCACTTTAGTACCCATATGGCTCTACATGCATATGTAAGCTAAAGGACTCTAAATAGTACATTTATTACATAAAAGGATGTACTCATTCAAAAGGCGAGAGAATGAAGCCCCCAGTGTAGTTATCTACAAAAGTAGAACATTAGGAACCACATCCTACAATGTACAAATTCATTAATGATCCAAAAATCCTTTTTTTTTAAATCCTAGTAATTGAATTCGAGGTTAGATTTATGCCCCCCTTTGATTTCACTTGCTTTATGGAGGTGGAATCAAGGTAGCAATCTAGCCACATTGAATAAGGAACATCATATCGTAGAGAATTTCCAAGTACCATGCCACATAACGATAGATAAATGATGATGTTGGGTACGGAATCATGATTCCAACATATCAAATAGCATCGAAAATAGATTTCCCTAGATCTCTTTATGTTATTTTCAAGAAAAGATGCTATATGAACTCTTAAGGTAAAATAACCCTAAGTTAATGCATAAGAGTAAAATGGATGAAAATAGTTAAAAGAGAGGAAAGTAGAGTAATTTTTCACTTACTATTTCATTTTACCTTCTTGTAGCTTGAGAGTGGTGAGTGAGATGAGAAGATGTTGAGTAAACAGGATTACAGGCCTTCACGATTGGATGTGCTTTGAGAGTAGGTGGCACATGATGAGCTGTATTATGAGGTGAGTCATTTCTGCAACTTTTTCCTTCTAATTTTCAAATGATTTAATGATTTTTAATGTATGGATAGGTTAATTTAGGATCTTGGAAAAAGAGTTTGCAAAGTGTCACCTTTTTTTGCAAAGTACCCCATTTGTTTGCAAAGTGTCCCTTTTGTTCGCAAAGTGTCCCATTTCTTTGCAAAATTTCCTAAAAGGGTTCTAAAGTGTTTAGAACTATTAAAAAAGAACACTAAATCAACTTTAGCACACTTGCATGATGAAATATGTAAAACTTTAAGAGATTAGATGGATTTTAGAGCATTATGTGATGATTTTGATAGGTCCCTTCCTAGTCGCGACAAGGAGCTAGGGAGTCCAAGGCAGATTACTTTCTTAAGAGATCACACTCTAGTGCTATCATTAGTAGAGATAGAGCATTTACAGACAATAGGTATCTATTGGTCATATCTTATGCCACCTATGAGATACCATGATGCCATGCTTATGGCCCTATGCGAGTGGTGGGACACCTATCATTTCATCTTCCTACCGAGGAGTTGATCATCACTCTTAAGGACATACACCATATTCTCTGAGTTCCTATTTGGGGAGAGCAGGTATATTTCTAGGGGAATTGGTCATTCCATGAGAAGAAGGTGGATATGCAATATTTTCTAGGTGGACCAATTCACAATGAGTGTGTTAGATTACGAATCGAGCTTCCCATGCTTCTATATTCGTGAGATCCTATTGTGAGATGGATTATGATGCACACAGTAACTCTTGTTCTCAATCCTAATGGATGAGCGACACACTTAGATGGAGGATTGGTACACTTGATTCGAGGGATGTACAAGAACAAGACAAACTATGCATGGGGTCATTGCATCCTAGCACACTTATATTATGATCCTCACAGGTTTGTGTTTCAAGAGATTAACAGTATGGTGCATTGCATGCTTCTACATGTGTGGTGCCTCAAGCATATTACATGCACTAGGCCTATTAGATTCCCTTCTACTATAGATGTAGGATATCAATGAGCATTTGACTATCCTCTACAACGCTTGTGGCAATACAAAGATTTACATTTTTGGAGAGTGAGATTTGACTAGTTGGAGGAGGACAAAATATTATGGAGACCTTATCTACTCACTCTAGAGTGGCTAGATCCCACAAGATAGCTGAGGAGGATGCAAATGGGTAGGTTTCTAGCTAGGAGGCATGACTATGTTGTATGACCTTTCTATTATAGGTGAGTCTTGCGATAGTTTGGGTAGGTGCAAACACCACCAAGGGCATGCCCCTTCATTAGGTTATCAATGCGAAGTGTCCAGAGGCTAGGTGATACTGTTCAAATTATTATAGACCATGTTCATGAGAGTGATTTTGATGCATCAGATCATGATCAGCCACTAGTTGTTGACACTGATGATGTTGGTAGCACAAATGACCATGAGGAGTGGTGGTCAGTGACACAACCAACTCCTGTGTGTCCCCATGGATGTTCCTCTAGGTGATGCAAGACTAGCACCAAATGAGGGAGATGAGCCAGAGGATAGAGTAGAGGATGTACGATACAAGACATTAGATATATTTATTGATGTTATTGATGACTAGTATGATTCAGAGGCTGATCTTGACTATGAGGACTAGGATGGAGGAGAGGAGGATGAGGATGAGGAGTATTATGAGCAAGATGAGCATTATGAGGAGGATCCACCCCTGAGTGAGGTTGATGAGGTCGTAACTGAGGATCAATACGAGCATGGAGAGTCCTCACACACTTATAGGACCAGATCATGTGTAGTAGCTCTAGAAAACATTGGCACTTAGAGTTAGAGGGAGGCTAGCACATCCTCCATTCCCCGGGCCAAAAAGGATGAGGTTGATATTACTCATGCATCTAGAGACATAGGTGATGATGTTTTTGATTTTTTACATGTACTTGAGTATATTGATGTTTTGTATTCATATATATATATATATCATGATGATGTGTACTGATTGTGTATCTTGTCTATCTTGTAGGAGAAATGAGAGACTAGCAAGAGTTCTAATGTATGGCTATCATGGATATAGTTCCTACATCCATCAATGAGGAGGAGATGTATTCTGACTACATTGCCCCACCGATCATGGAGGAGGAGCCAGAGTCACTTAGACCTTTCGCAAGGTTACGATAAGTGTATGAGAGCATGGGGAGATGACTCCATCATGCTAAGAGTGTAGACAGTAATCACAAACCTCAATAGAGGTTGAGAGATTACATGTAGAGATAGCACAGGTATGAGTAGAGAGGGATCAAATGGAAGAGGGGCATCTTGTGGCTGTTGGTCGAGTACAAGGTCTGAAGTTCACACTCAGATTCGGCGGATCATGATCATGATCACAAACAACCATCTCACAATGTCCAGGGACTGGATCATGGGTGCCAAAGCCCAAGGGGGTGAGTTCTCATAGACCTTGGTGATTTTGTATATGATATTGAGATGTATATAAATTATATATATATATATATATATATATATATACATGTGTATTTGGTGTTTGTATGATTGGTATTAATGTGTTTGAAATTAAATACAATGTGATTAATTAAATGAATTTATGGTAAAATTATTTAATTAATGATTTAACATAATTAATGTGATCTAGTTCGTTAAACATATTTTAGTTTCACTTTAGATACAACATTGTTGATTGGAAGAGAATATGTTAAATTAAATACACCTATAAGGATCTAGGTTAACATAACACAAGAGTGAATAGTATGAATCCTAAAGTAATTATAAAATGAACTTAAATAATTACCTTAGTGTTCAAGAAAAACACAAGATTAGTTGTCAAGAGTGAAGCAATGTGAAATTTATTTAGAATGACATCAAATAACTTTAGACAACATCGCTTTAACAAACATACTGTTCAAAGAGATTAGAGGTAATATTGATGCAAATGTGTGACATTAATAGGGTCCTTAAGGGGTGTTCCATCAAGAACTATTAAGATATAAGCACGAGACCCATAACTGGTAGCAATTATGTAAGGTCCTAACCAATTAGGGCTGAATTTATCTTTATCTTCATTGTCAACATTAGTATTATGTTGATTCTCAAAAAGAACAAAATCACCCTTACGAAACATTCGAGGAATGACATGTGAGCTATGCTTTCATTGTAATTTTTTTATGTAGGCTTGAATAAGCTCAAGAGCGTTAATGCGCTTTTCATCGAGCATCTCAAGTTGGTTTAATCATTTTTCTTTATAAGTGGCATCATCAATAAGGTCTTGGAGAGCAATTTGCAACATAGGAATTTCTAACTCCAAGGGCATGATTGCACCAGTTCCATAAACAAGGTTATTGGGTGTAGTTCCTATGGATAATATAACACTTGTTCGATAAGCCCAAAGTGCATAATGTAATTGTGTATTCCAATCCTTATGATGTTTTTGAATAGTTTTCTTGAGTATGTGTTCCAAAATCTTATTACTATTTTTATCTTGTCCATTGGATTGCAGATAGATGGTGTGGAAAATCAATGTTAAATGTTGAACCTTTCAAAAAGTTTCTTGAATTTGTTATTCTTAAATGGGGTTCTATTGTTTGAAATGATTGTGGAAGGGAGACCAAAGTGAGCAATTATGTGCTCTGATATGAAATAACAAATTGCTTTAGCATTCATTAGAACAAAGAGGAATAGCTTTCACCCATTTTGTGAAATTGTCTGTTGTGGTTATGATATACATATGTCCAACAGAAGAGGGAGGTGAAATGTTTCCAATAAGATCCAATCCCCATACTAAAAATGGCCAAATGGGAACTTAAGCATGAAGCTCAAAAGTAGGAGCATTGATCAAATTGCTATGTTCTTGACATTTGTGACATTGTTTAACATAAGTGAAGCAGTCTCTCTCCATATGTCTCCAATAATATCCCATACGGATAAGTTTTTGCACTAAGGATTGTCCTCCAAAGTGACCTCTATAGGCACTAGCATGAGTTTGTTCAAGGGCTATAAATATTTCAAAATCCTTAAGACATCGTAAAAAGAGACCATTGAAAGATCTTCTATACAATGCATAAGCTAGGATCACATATTTAGCTACTAGTTTTCCTAAACATTTTCGAGTGTTTATCATTGTGGGCTCAAGAATGGTACCATTTTTTAAATAATGGTAGATTGTATCATACCATTCAAACAAGGCATCTTGAGTAGTTGTTAAAATGTCTTCTAATCAAGTATCAGTTGAAGGTTTCCTAATTGGATGAATAACGAAGGTGAATCCTATTGAAGGATTGAGTGGGGATATAAGAGAGGTTGTACTTTCCATTGCCTCCACATGTCTATTGTCTTTTCAGGGGAATTTTTCAATGGTGAATGATTCAAACTTCTCTAGCAGTTTCATTGTAAGATCCTTGTATTTTAATAACTTGTCATGTTTAGTTTGATATGTACCATTGATTTGTTTGATAACTAATTGTGAATCACCAAAGATATTAATATGTTTAGAATCCATTGTTAAAGTAGCTTGCAAACCCATGATTAATGTCTCATACTGAGCTGCATTTATTGTGCATAGGAAATTTAATTGATAGTACAAGGGAATAGGTTGTCTAGTGGGTGGAATTAATACCACTCCAATACCAAAACCTACTTTACACTTAGATCCATCAAAATACAATTCCCATGTTTTAATATCAGCGGTTAAGACATTATCATTAGCGAAGGAGTCGTGATTAGGTACTAGGCAAGAGGAGAAGGAGCATCAGCTAAGTGATCGGTTAAGTCTTGTCCTTTGATTGCTTTTTGTGAAAAAAACTTAAGGTCAAACTTAGTTAGCAACATCACCCACTTAGCTAAGCATCCAGAAAGGTCTGTTTTGTTGAAAAGTTGTTTAAGGGGATCAAATTTTGTCATGACTTGTATTTCAGCATTTAGTAAATAATGTCGTAATTTACTAGTAGCGAATACACTTGAGCTACACCTTGTTTTTCAACTGGTGAGTATTGAGTTTCATAATCAACTAAGGTTTGATTGATGTAATAAATAGGATGTTCTTTGCCATGATCGTCTTGTTGAGCCAACAATGCTGCAAGAGCATGGGTTGATGCGACAATGCACAAGATAAATGTTTTGTTTGGCACAATAGGTTGTAAAACAGGTGGAGTTTCCAAGTATTCCTTTAAACACTCAAAATAATTTTTACAATCCTCATCCCAATCAAAAGGTACACCCTTTTTAAGAAGACGTGTGAAAGGTAATGTGTGATCAACTAAAGATACAATGAAATGACGAATAGCTTGAATTCGGCCTTGTAATGTTCCCAATTGAGAAATATTCCTAGGAGGTGGCATGTTAATAATTGCATCAATTTTCTATGTGTCCACCTGAATGCCTTTGTGAGATATGACAATCCTTGACAATCCCTAAGAGTTTACCACTATCTATGCCAAAGACACACTTTTTCGGATTTAATTGCATATTATATTTACGTATCCGTTTGAATATTTTCCAAAGAACATTTACATTGTCTTGTCTTGTTAGGGATTTAGCAAGGATATCATCAACATAATCTTCCAAAAAAATTTGGATGTAATAATGAAAGATAAATGCCATTTCTCATTGATAAGTTGTGTCAACACTCTTTAAACTGAAGGGCATCACAACCCAACAAAAAATTCCCCAAACAGTTGTAAATGTGGTTTTGTATTGATCTTGAGGATTAATAAGGATTTGATTACAACCATAAAATCCATCCATGAATGACAACAAAGCATGTCCAATAGTTGAATCCATGATCATGTCAATGTTAGGAAGTGGAAAGTCATTTTTTAAAGAAGCTTTATTCAAGTCATGAAAATCCATACAAATCCTAATACAATTATTAGGTTTAGCAACAACAACGATGTTAGAGATCCAAGGAGAATAATCAATAGGTTGAATGAAGCTTGCATCAAGGAGCTTTCCAAGCTCTACTTTAACATGCAAGGCTATGTTAGGGAGCATTTCTCTTATCTTTTGATGAATGGGTTTAGCATTTTCAGCAATAAAAATATTGTGTCACAATTTTCGGGTCAATTCCTGGCATATCAGAATGTTTCCAAGCAAAATTTTTAGGAAAATCAAGAAGCAAAATTGTAGTGTCTTTTTGTTCTTCATCATCAATGCACTTCCCAATCTTAATAAATTTTTCTTTATCATCAGTGTCCATTGGCACATCAATTGTATCTCCTCAAGGGAGTGCATTAGATTTAGGAACTTCAAAATCATAGGGTTCTTCAGTGATATCACTTTATTTTTTCTTGGTAATGATCAAAACATGAATAATTTGTTTCATGGGAGTAGGGGAGGATGCATTATCATAAACTCCTAACATTTTTTTCAGAGTTTCATCATTGTCAACATACTGCCATGATTGTGGTGAATTATTATCAAGCAATTCAGGATGTTGGATGGTGAGTTTATGTTTTGGTTGACATGTAATAGTGTTGAATTTCAAAGATGGTTGTTGAGTAGCTCTTTTCTTCTTAGAAAAAGAATATCCCAATCCAGTTTTTGTCTCTTCTATATTAGGTTAAAATGGAAAACAAATACCTTGTTCATCTTTACGACACCCTTTTCTAGTATATCCTAATTTTGTTTCTCAATTTCATAGCCCTTTCCATAAATTATTTCCATTTCTATCAGAGTAGGCGGGGATTGATAATCTATCTCATCAAAATTTTTTGTGTATGTTACATTTTCTTCCAAAGTAGAGGAGATAGATGTTTGAAAATATTTTTTAGAATTTTGAGTTGACATGATGGTTGGTTGTTTTTTTTTTTCATCTTTCTTTTGTGTGATTATGTATTTGCCCATAAATGAAGGTTTGAATTTTAAGGATCCCTAATCATCACTAAAAAAATTAGATACCAATTCCTCATCATTGTGTTTAATTTAAAAATTGGTCTATATTTGATGTTGGAATTAATTTTTTGAGAGGACTTGTAGCTCCTTTTTCAAGCTGCAAGCAAATTTCAGGCTAAGGGTCTATTTCAACTTAATAAATGTGATTGTTATACACATATTTCACAATACGATGAAGGGCTGAAGGCACTGCATTCATCACATGAATCCATGGTCTTCCTAAAATAATATTATATGAAAGATCATAAGGCATGGCATGAATAGGAGTTTGCAAAGTAGCCACCCCAATTGTAATAGGTAAAGTGATTATATCGAGTGTTTTCTTTGTTGTATTGTCAAATCCTCAAATGGATACAAAATCAGGTATTATTTGTGACTAATAAATGTACAACCTATAAAGGAGATGCACACTACACACATTAAGGGTTGAACCATTATCGTTAAGGGTTCTTTTGATACCTATGCGATGGAATTGAGCAATTATCATAAAGGCTTCATTTTTCTTTTGCAACTCTAAAGGAGGGATATCATGTTGATGGAAATTAATTTCTAGATTTGTGTTATGGATTAAAGTTGCCACATCATTCAGAGTTGTACTAGGAGGAATTCCAATTTGTTGTAAGGCTATTTGAAGAATAGTGTGGTAATTTGACAAGTTCTAAAGTAAATACCAAAAGAAAATCTTTGGAGTATTCCTTGATTGTTTAACAAGATCAAACTTATTTGTGTGTGGGAGGAAATGAGGAGCACTAGGTGGATTGGGTAAAGGTAAAGAGGGTGGGGTTGGTTGCAGTGGTTGCAGATTGTTTCGGGTATTATATGAATGAGCAACAATAACATTGCTTGATTGTTGCAACACATATGTATTAGGTGGGTAAAGAGTGTACTCAAGTTTATTGGAAGGATGAAGTTTATGCGAGGGTGGGTAAAGAATGAATTGAGGTTGAATTACATTAACATCCTTAGTTTTAGATTTCTCCCAAAAAACCTTAGTGGATGATTTCAGTGAGATGAAGTCCTGAAGGGATTCATTTAACAAGCCCAAGTCATCACGACTAAAAGGTTTCAGGGGTAAATTATCATCAATTGGTTTAAGCTATTGAGGATAAGCATTAGGGGTGTTAACATTCATTATTGTGGGTGTGTCACAACAAAACCTAGTGGATGACTTATGTGAGATTCATGAAGTCTTGAAGGCCTTCATCTAACAAGTCAAATTCATCACAACCAAAAGGTTTGAGGGATACGTTATCATTAAGTGGTTTAGGTTTCTCATTGGAAGCATTAGAGGATGAAGTGAGTGAGAGGAAGTCCTGAAGAACTTTATCTAACTTATCTACATCATCACTAATAAGGGGCTTAGATTAGATGTTGTTTCTAATTTGAATCATTTGTTTGAAAGGTTGGTTAGATATTTCTGGTTTTTTCTGTTTATGTATCAATGAATCTGATCTAAAAGAACTAGGAATGAATACTGAAAAGGAAAGTTGCAAAAATCTAGGACTATCCATAAATTCCATGAAATAAAATGATGCTTATGCTAATGAAACAAATGATAACTAAACTATGACAGAAAAGAAACTGTAGGAATTAAAAATGTACAAAGTAATAAACTAGATTTTGGAAACTTTAATTCAAAAGTTATAGTGGGACTGATTCACCCAAGGTGGTGAATGATTCCCAGGGGAGGTATTTTTAGGTTTTTTCTGAATTTTTTTATTTTTTTGAATGTTTTCAAGTTTGTACAATGCAAATAGAAACTACAAAATTTTGAAATGAAGTAATGAAATAAGATGCAATAATGAATTCTAAATGATATTGTTGACACCGATTTTACTTGTAGCAAATAGATCAAATAAATTTTTCACAAACAAGACCACAAAGAGCCTATCCTTCTTGAAAGATATGGAACAAAGACAACCTAAGGGGGGATTCTGCATTACAGAGAAAAGATTGGATTTTGTTCAATCCCAAGTCTTTGATAACTAGGTCATGGTTACACTAGGGTCACTCTCAGGTACTAATGTGATATTGTTGTTAATCTCAAAGGGACTATGGTTGTTCTTTGAATATGTTAGGTGTAAATTCCAAATTGAAATAATAAATTCAAATATCATGGAACCAAAATATTTGACAAAACATTTCATGAACAAAACTGACTCTTTTTTATCGCTTAAGTAGATTTAGCATTAAGCATTTAGAAAATTTATGGAAAACAGAAGATCTTCAATGAAATTTCATCCATTCATTTAAATTTTGGAACATTTTCAAAATATTCAAGCATATATTCTAAAACAAAACATAAAAATACTAGAAAGTAAAAGTTTCTCTCAGTTATTCTGTATGGATGCCCCAAAGAATTAATCAACACAGAGCAAACCTCTTTATACTTCACAAAATTGCTTCATATCTACATATAAAATGGTGCAAGCTTTTAAAGAAGAGGGTTTCATTTCTGGACACCAAGTAGGTTTTGTATGCACCATTAAATGAAACAACATGCAATCTTGTTCGGCTGAACTAACAAAACCAACTATAAAAGATATTGAGATAGGTAGCTATCTAACAAGCTCTGATATTAATTAATTTCTATGTGCATACAAATTTTTATATTAGAATGGTTCAAAAAATAGGAAAAAAGAACAAAAAATAAAAGTTTATGCTCCTCCAACATCCACAAATTTTGAACTTAAAAATAAAAATTAGCATCCTCTGGACTTTTATAGAATAGAAGGCTCAGACAAGATAAGGAAAATACATGAGAGGGAATCCAAGGGACCAATCTCATTAAGGCCCATGGAATGTTGTTACCAATAGGAGAAATGTAATTGAAGTCAATGGAAGTCAACTCTAGTCACTCATTTAAGCTCTTGGGTTGTTCTACTTTTTCATCTTTGATAGGATTCCTTCTGAAATCAAACAAATATGTTCAAACAAAATAAAGGAACTTCCCATAAAATGGGAGTGATTAGGTGGAAGTATTATTCCTATATTTAAGGTTCCTTCTTGATTTGAACAATCCAAGAATGAACCACCCTGGGAATGAGTACACTTCTGCACTACATGCTTGAACTCTAGCATCCCCGTATTCCGGTATCTGGCACATCTTCACAACGCCCTCTATTCCAACATGAGCTTGTAAAGTGTACTATTGAACCTAGAAACCTCATCATATTTGTTCATAGATATGGTTTTCCTCACCGTCCATATCCAAACTTTGCATCACAATTTGCATCTCCTGCAATTATAAATTCCATACATTATATCCCTTTAAAAAACATTTATAACATCTCATGTAAACAAAACCACTATTCAAATGTTATTGCAAAAAATCCATAATTAATACGCCTTCAAAAATATATCATGAATCCTTATACATACATATGTACCAAATCATTGTGATCATTTGATAAATTTAATATTTTAACATTTTCCTTACATTGCAACTTGATACCTTGTACCCAGTATTCAACTTTACCCACTTACTTTCCTAGACCTCGGTTATATTAGAACTCCATTAAACCAAAATGCTTCATACCAGACTAGAGCCTTCCGCTTGAACTTACATTACCTTTTTCCTTTCTTATGTTTTTGGTACTTGGTATTCAGTACCTAAAACACTTACCTTACAAAGTAATTTCATTATTAAAGATTTCTCTTTTCACTTCCGATGATCTTCCAATTTTCTAGCTCCTGCCATAAGAGTTATATTTCTTCACTTGGGTCCCCAAGTCTTTTTAGTCTTGGGGCATGTTGAGAGACCACAAGACAACTTGCAACCAATAAAACCAAATTTAAACCAAACTTGAAAATAAATCACCAATTGTAAATTAAAAATTATGAATATTTTAGAACAATAACTTCTACCTTCACCTAGACTCTAGCATAAAGAAGTAAAACTCCACCGGAAACATCTGTGTGCACTCTGATAAATTTCGGTTTTCAAAAATTAGTAAAAAGAATCAATTCATTAACATTGAACTACATATAATAGTAATCCTCCAAATCCAACCAAGGATAGAGCCTTGCTGCTAGTCAAGTGTCCATAGCCCTAGCAAGGTTATCTCCGTAATTCCCCCAAACATAGATCTACTACTGGTTAGACATCCATAGCCCTGGTAGAGTTATTTGGATAGCCTAAAGAGTTGATATCTTTGTTTTTTTTTATATAACAATGATAGCTCATTTCCACTTTTGATATTTGAATGATAGCTCATTTATCAACTTGCAAGCAATGAAGCACCACTATTAGGTTGGGAATTATAGTAGTAGAGAAGGTTACTTTTTGATTTTTCATTCAATGCAAATCTCTTCATCAATTCACTACTTCCCAAAAACCCATTAAATGATTCCCTGTAGGTGCATGTTTCTAGGAAAATTTTACCAATTTATGCCAAATCCTAGCTAATTGCAGTCACTATATGATTAAAAAATATGCATAAATTAAAATTTAGCAATAGACAACTTAATCACCAAATTTAAATCTAAATTTAGAAACATCAGTTACCACCCTTCCAATTAAATTTTATGGCAACTATTAAAATTTCTGCTAGCTACTTCAACTTGATTAATGGATCATAACTTGTTATGATTACCTTGAAACACAATCACATTATTCTGCATTAAATTTGTATGCCTCATTCAACACATATTATCTCTTCAACTTACTCAAGTGATGATGTGTGTTTCCTTGTCAGCTTCATTTCTCTTTACATTCCACACATATAACACCCCTATAATTAATACGACTCTTTTAAACAATGTGAAATGACCACTATTAACTTAAAAATCTTTAACTTGTTTGATTCACAATCTTTGTACTACCAAAATTTGAAGCAATTTTCTACCAGATGTGTGCAAAGAATTAATTTGATTTAACCCTTAACTCTAAAGATAATTATCCAATTGCCACCTCACTTACGATTTCCAAAAAAAAAAGTTCGCTCAAGGCAACTATGTAACACAACTTTCTTACGGCTCTATAAATTTGTGCATTTCTTCTCAAGTTCTCCACACTTTTCCTTTCCTCTTTTTTTTTTTTTTTTGCAATTCTGTTATGTGTCTTTGAATTTTCTTTCTGACCATGCATACTCCAATTTTCTTAGGTTGTTCTTGTAGAAAAAATGTTTTCTTAGGGAGCATCAAATCTCAAAGGCTTGAAAAGGTCTTCATCATTGGGACTTCCAGTTTTACTGTGCCTACTTGTGCTTAGTCGTTGGGGAAAGATATGCTATATCCAGCCATTACTTTCATTTCTATTCTAACATAGCTTCTCACTTTGTAGCATCACTTTTGGACATTGGGGTACCTGTTGAAGATGTTCGTTATGATGCCAACATGATAGTGAAACCTAAATTCTTGGAGAATTTGGATACTATTTTAGCTATTGCACATCCAACCATTGGGATTCCCTCCATGGATGATATTCCTTAGTTCTTGGAACATGGGGAAGTGATTCCACTTCATCCTTTTCTTATTGATCTCCATATCCAATACTTTGAAGCTCACCAGGAACTCACCTACATAAGGTATTTAGCCCTAATAGAAGAGGTGTCCCACATCAACTAAATGGATACCATCGTTTGCAACTTTGTTCACCATCTTTTTGACTCTTTTGAGTTTTTTGAACAAGGATTCTAATGTTTAATGTATATGCATGATATAAACACACACACACACACGCACATACATATCTTTTCTTTAGTACTTTTCAAAGCATGCTTTACTATGTATGGCTTTATTGTTTCTCTTTCTTAGTTCCATTTTACAAATTTTTAGATTCAATCTCATGTGTAAGATAAAATTTAAGCAAAATTTGTTAATGTAGAGGCTGAACAAAAGAAAAGAACAGAAACAAAAAAAAAAAGAAAACAAAGCAAGCACAAAACCCTACAAAAAGAAAACTAGCACTAACTACACTAACTCTATCATAGCAAAAGATTAATTCTTAGAAAGAAATTTACTTCAATTTCTACGGCTATTTCTTCTACATTTTTGGTACGAATTACAATAGGTTTGTCTTTAAATTCACTTATCAACATTTTTAGTATTCTATTGTAACAATGAATTATCTTAAATTTTCTGCATTTAAACATCATAAATTCAAAAGCGTACTTACCCATAATCTGACTCAAATGTATGAAAATGATCTCATTAGAGATCGATTATACACATTTCATCTAATGCGACCATACTATACCTTCCTCCAACCCTAGTCCATTTCCATGAATGGTTGTGCTCATCTCTCTGCTTCCTCCTCATCTGAAAATCTTCATATCTTTGGCCCTGTTTTCACTTTGCATTTCATTAGACCAAGATATATCACTATTTATATTGCTATTAGAGAGGGGAAAAGTAAAAACTTGATATTATATATCTTGTATAAAATTAGGACAAATTCTTTCTATAGTTTGTGAATTTCCATCTTGAAGCACAATACACGCATTTCCCGCTTGATTTTCTCACTTCTTCACATTCTTTGTGTTTTCCACATATATAGGAAATGATGATTTATCAATGCCGTTTCCTCATTTGTGATGAAATTTCTATAAATCTTGACATTCTAACCTATTTTCCTACAAAGCATTAGAATTTTCTTTATAATAATTATCACAGTTTTCCAACAGTCTTGGTATATTGATTGATTTTTTAATATTTCCAACTCCACTAGGGAAAAAAAAAATTCTCATAAAAAAACCTATTCTTTTAACAATTAAAACTTCCTTTGCTAACAAAATCACATTACTTATGGCTAAACTTACCCTAGTTAAAAAAAAATTTACCTTCAAGCTCACTGTGATTAGTTGTATCATGAATTCTACACTTGGTGACTCTTCCAAAATTAAATAGACTCAAAGGATTCAACCTCTGGTTAAACATTTTCCAAAGTTTTTTAACTTCCATAATGAAAACCAGCTTGCAATTAAATTTTACTCACAAGCTCCTTACCAAATTCAGAACTAGTGTTTTGAAACACAATTCTCCAATTCTAGGGAATGATACCTAAAACATTAAACAGAGGACCTCCTTCTAGCACCAGTTCCTGTTGACAACGATTTTACTCATAGAAAATAGATCGAATAAATTCTTCACAGACAAGACTGCGAGGAGCCTATCCTCCTTGAAAGATATGGAACAAAGACAACCTAATGGGGGATTCTGCATTACAGAGAAAATATTGGCTTTCATTTAATCTCAAGTCTTTGATAACTAGGTCATGGTTGCACTAGGGTCACTCTTGGGTATTGCTGTGATATTGTTGTTAATATCAAAGGGACTATGGTTGTTCTTTGAATATTTTAGGCATAAATTCCAAATTGAAAAAATAAGTTCAAATATCATGAAACTGAAAGATTTGGCATAACATTTCATGAACCTAACCGACTCTTTGCTATCACTTAAGTAGATTTAGCATCAAGCATTCAACAACTTTATGGAAAATAGAAGATGTTCAATGAAATTTCATCCATTCATTTAAATTTTGGAACATTTTCAAAATATTTAAGTGTCTATTCTAAAACAAAACATAAAAATACTGGAAAGTAAAAATTTCTCCCAGTTATTCTCCATGGATGCCCCAAAGAATTGATCAAACAAAGAAAACTTCTTTATACTTCACTAGATTGCTTCTCAGCTACATATAAAATTATGCAAGTTTTTAAAGAAGAGGGTTTCATTTCTAGACACTGAGTAGGTTCTATATGCACCCTTAAATGACGCAACATGCAATCTTGTTCGGCTGAACTAACAAAACCAGCTACAAAAGATACTAAGATAGGTAGATATCTAACAAGCTCTGATATTAATTAATGTTTACATGCATAGAAATTTTTAAGCTGAAATGGCTCAGAAAATAGGAAAAAAGAACAAAACTTAAAATTTTATGCTCCTTCGACATCCACAAATTTTGAACTTAAAAATAAAAATGTAGATCCTTTGGCCTTTTATAGAACACAAGGCTCAGACAGGATAAGACAAATACATGAGAGGGAATCTAAGGGACCAATCTCATCAAGGCACGTGGAATGTTGTGACCAATAGGAGAAATGTAATTGAAGTAAATGAAAGTCAACTCCAATCACTCATTGAAGCTCTTGGGGTGTTCTAATTTTTCATGTTTGTTAGGATTCCTTCTGAAATCAAACAAATCTACTCAAACAAAATATAGGAACTTCCCATAAAATTAGAGTGCTCAGGTGGAAGTATTATTCCTATATTTAAGGTTCCTTCTTGATTTGAAGAATCCAGGAATGAACCACCCCTGGAATGAGTACACTTCTCTACATGCTTGAACTCCAACTTCTTAGTATTCTGGTATTTGGCACATCTTCACAACACCCTCTATTCCAGCATGAGCTTGTAAAGTGTACTGTTGAACCTAGCAACCTCATCAGATTTGTTCGCAGATACAGTTTTCCTAACTATCCATACCTGAACTTTGTATCACAATCTATATCTCCTATAATCACAAATTCCATACATTAAATCCCTTTAAAAAAAACATTTATAACATCTCATGTAAATAAAACCATTATTCAAATGTTAGTACAAAAAATCCATAATTAACATGCCTTCAAAAATATATCTTGAATCCTTATACATGCATACATGTACTAGATCACTAGGATCATTAGATAAATTTAAAATTTTAACATTTTCCTTACATTGCAACCCAATACCCTGTACCCAGTATTCAGCTTTACCCACTTACTTTCTTGGACCTCCATTATAGCTAAACTCCATTATACTATAATGCTTCATACCTGTACGATTCATACCAGACTAGAGCCTTTCACTTGAACTTACATTACCTTTCTCCTTTCACATGTTTTTGGTATCCAGTACCTGAAACACTTACCTTACGAAGTACTTTCATTATTAAATATTTCTCTTTTCACTTCTAGTGATCTTCCAATTTTCTAGCTCCTACCATAAGAGTTATAGTTTTTCACTTGGGTCCCCAAGACTTTTTAGTCTTGGGGTGTGTTGTGAGGCCATACAATAGATACTTTCACTCATGCAACTTTAAGAAGCCCTAGGATGCAAAAACAATGCAAAATACAGTGCAATTAAGTCCTAGGATGCAAATATAAATGTAAATTAGAATGATATGATGCTCAATATGCAGGTTCACCAAAATGAACCATAGATTTTTGGGTGTGAGGCTTATAGGCTATATACTCTTGCACACTTAGGATGTTTCACCTAAAAGGAGAGAGTTAAACCTCACAAAAAATCAATGTGGTTCACTCAAATTAAGATGTGTATGATGTTATTAAGGCTAAATGAGATTATCCAAATGCAACTAAGCTAAGTAATTGACTGATTATGAATGAAAAACCTAAGAAATATGCAATTTTTGAAAACAAAATGTGATATGAAAGCATGAACTAAATATGAAAAAATGCAAAATAGAAAACAAGAAGGTTGAATCAGGGTGCACCTGGGAAAAGAATGAAGAATCTGGAATGTCCTTAATGTTGACAGAGATCACTGAAAATCACCAGTGGGACTCATTCACCATTGATGGTGAATCAATTAGGTGCTTATGATGAAAACTTTTGAAAATAGGTTTCTAAGTGTCAGGATCAAACTTTCCAGCCTCAAGGTGGGACTCATTTTCCACTGATATCATATCAATCCTCTCCTGATATTCTATGAAATCAAGAACCAATTCTATAGCACCAGCTCTGAGGTTGTCTTCTTATCAGATTGACAAAGTCAAATCTGCAAAAAATGGACTGCAGGTTGTCTCCAAGCTTGAAGTAGGTTGTAGTTGACTTGAAATACTTTTTGGACTTCTTGACCACCTTTCAACACCTAATTCCTTGATAAATATTCATACACAAGTCTGCAAGCACACATGCAAAAGGAGAAAAGTGGTTAAGGGTTAGGTTATAGGGATTTTCCTTGGTTAAATCCCACTTTGGTAATCCAACCCTTAATGAAGAAATGGAATGAAATGAGTAAGGAAAGATGAATTAATAACATGCAAAGTTCCTAAACTCACCAACCTTGTTGAGGAAATCTGAAGATATATCAATGGTTGCTCCAAAATAATTGATTGATGCTTGATTGAATGATACAATGTGCTTGAATGCTTGAATGAATGAGTGAATTAGTGAACTTGATGAATGGGGGTTAAAATGAATGTAGACACTTATTTATACACACTTGTGCCTTAGTAACTTGAAGATACCTCATCACACACCGACATAAGGTGATTTTAATTAAAAACCCAAAAGAAAATTTGAAATATTTTGAATTTTGAGCCAAGACGGACTCATTTTCCACCCATGGTGAATGGATCCAACCTTGGACTTGAAAGTAGGTGTTAGGAATTATCTTGCATTTAATGTTGTTTGTCAGGTTTACATTAAAAAACACACTTAATTAATCCTTATAAGGGCATAAAGGGGTCAAATAAAGCATAAGAAAGGTGTAAATAGTGAAATTAAGCCTAGAAAATCATAAAATCTTGTTACAAGAGTTTACAACACTTAAAAATAGGACTTGATAAGTGATGGAAAGGTGATTTTTAGGTGAATTGTAATGGAGTCTAGAAAAGTGTAGAAATGTTTTACAACACTTCACAACACCTTCACAAGATGTCATAATTTGAATTTTAAGTACCTAATGTGAATGTTCAAGCCACATTGCAACATTAAATTAGAGGAAAATGGACCAAGCATCATGAAGAAAGGCCTAAAAGACCATGAAAATGTCAAGGGGCCATTTTTCTATAGCACATTTAGCCCCCACTTTAGTGAGAGGATGAACTTGCTTCAAACTCACACTAAAGTAGTCATGTATATCAAAAAAGATCCCAATGAACTTATGTTAGAAATATGGAATGACAATGATCAAGAGGGATGATCAAGCCCCCAGAATGAAGATCCCATGGAAAACTAAACATAAGAACAAAGGAACACATGTATGAAATGAAAGAGAAGAATTGGATTGAGCTTCGATCATCTGTCCAACTAGTTGTGGATTAGATCTAGGTTGTTGAGAAAAGAGAATGTTTACTCACTCTAGGGTGACAAAATTCATGGTGGTCCACCAAGTGAGAAGAGCAAGGTACCATAGGCATGCAAGTTGTGTTATGCAAGGTGGCAACTTGCTTGACATGGGAATGAGGAATCCTATGAGAAACAATCTGACACTTTGACTTGTCCTCTCTTGGAGACATTAGGCACAATTCTCCCTAAGAAGAAGACCTTACATGAACAAAGAAAAATTCCCTTCAACAATGCAACACTATCCATATTTTGTAGTAAGAATGAAGTAGAAAACATAAAATTGCAAACTAAATTATTGTGAAACACTTAGTCTCTATTTATATGCAAGTGATATACATTGAAAGGAGTCTTAATTTAATAGCAATGAGCCCTTTTTTTGTAATAGGATGAACAGTGATAAACATACATATAAGTCTTATCTATTTAAGATATGCATGATGTGCATGGATCAAAACATCCACAGTATATCGTGTATATTTTGAATAGATTAGGTTTCTTTCAATGTATATCACTATTTTTAGATGTACCTTTGTGGCACATATAGACCCTTTTTAGTGCACATGTGGACTTTCTAGGTCTCTCTAGTGATTTGGAAAGAAGACAACAAAAAATAGGTGGTAAATTTGAATTGTTAAGGATTAGGGAAGAGTCATACCTTGGACTAGGTACTAGGAGAAAGGTGAATCACTTAGGAAGGGAACTATTAAGCAAAGAAGAATAGAATAATAGAATTGCATGGTAAAATATCTTCAAAATCAAAAGCATTGGAACTAGGGTATGTGCAGGATCATGATGGGCCAAAAAGTGGTGATATGATAGGTATGTGTAGGGTATGTGGATGACGATTTTCTTTTACCCAAAATTGATGAAATGAAAAGGGTTTTTAAAGAAGATTCTCAACTTTCCACCAATATAAATTATTCTTTACTTTGAATTTAATAAATAATTATTATTCATTTTCTATTTGAATTACGACTAAAGTCCCGATTGATAGGCTAATTGAAAAACATTTATAGCTTTCAAACAGTATCACATTTTTTGAATCCAAAACATGTGTCACATTATACGCTTTGTATACTATAGGATTAAAAAAAAAATTGAATTTCACAAAGTTTTGACCAAGTTAAACTGGTCAAACATACGAGTTTTTATATTTTTTAAAGTTGTAAGAAAAGAATTATAATTAATTATTTACTTGGAAAAAAATTATAAAAATATATGCATCACATCTGGACATGAGTCCTCTACTTATATCTAAAATCTTATAAAAAAATATTATCATTTTATTGTGGTTAGGGTGGTCAGATAGACACCTACTTCTTATTTTTCCTTTGAAATTTAAGTACTCATTGAAATTTCAAATTTTACCAAATAGATTTTTTTTGAATAAACCTAGTAGTTTAGAAACTATATTCAATTTTCTATAGATTCTATTATTACATATTTTTGAAATAATATAGATAACTTATTCAAATTTTTACATCAAGTTGCCTAACTCTAATTTTTTGTGAATTTTTTGCAACTTAAGGGCCTATTTTTTCCATGATGATCCTTCACATACCCACCATTTTCATATTTGGGAATAACTAACAAATGGGTAAGTGCATGGATCTGTGACACAATTTTGTGCCAAATTGCAAAAAAAACCTGTAACAAGCCATATTGTGCTTGCCAAATTTGGAGAGTGCCAATTTTGGCACTCACCAAATTTGGTGCTCGCCAAATGGATTGAATTTTGCAATGAATGTTTGTGAACTCTTTCTTCTTCTCTTTCTCTACTAGGGAGACTATATACATGAAATAAACATTTAAGTATAAGTTTACATTTACATATGGACATTTACTTTCTTATACTTTAAGTTATATTTCATGTATATAGTTTCAAGATGTTTGAGAGTGGTTTAAGATCTCTAGGAGTTATAATGCAAATTCTAGTTTTCAGAAGATCTTAAAAAATTTAGACTTAGTCAAATTTTAGTAATCAGCATGTCAAATTTTAGTAATTAGGAGGTCAAATTTTAGTAGTTAGCAAGTTGTATCATCTTTCTCTCTCACTCTCACCTTCTCTCTACTTTTTTATCTCTCCACTCTCTCTCTCTCTCTCTCTCTCTCTCTCTCTCTCTCTCTCTCTCTCCTTCACTCTCCTCTCTCTCTCCTCACACACCCTCTATCCTCCTCCTACATTTCCTCCTCCTCCTCTCTGTTCTCTATATCTCTTCTCTCTACATCCTCCCTTCCCTCTACTTATCTTTATCTCCCCTCTCTCTCTCTCTCTTTACCTACCTCTCCTCCATCACTTTGTGTATCCTCACCCTATGTCTCCCCTACCTCTTTCCCTCTCTACTCTCTATCTCTCCTCTCCCTCCCTCTATCACATCTCTCTCTCACTCTATCCCTCTTCCCTTCTTTCTCTCAACTCTCTATCTCATAATTCTCTCTCCTCCCTCTCTCTCTCCTCTCCTATCTCACCACTTTGTCTCTCTCTCTCTCTCTCTCTATCTCTCTCTCTCACACAGGCACAAACTTCTATCTCCCTCCCTAACACTCCCTCCCTCTCTTGACCTCACCCTCCCTTCCCTTCTTTTTGTCTCTCCTCCCAATATCTCTCAATTGCTCCTTTTCTCTATCTCGCCATTCTCTCTCTCTTACTCACACACATGTCTCTCTCACTCCTCGAAGTTACGAATCTAAATTTGAAAGAATTAGAATTTTATCATTCATGGAAAAAAATTATGTGTTATATGGTGAGCGTCACTTTTTTAAAATGTTGTTTTCTAAAAAAACTAGTTTTTGAGGGAGATGCAAAAAGAAGTGCAAAATTATTCCAAAAAATTTGAAAAAAATATATTTATAATCTACAGAGAAAATTTCACAAAACTCTAGTTTGCATCATCTTCAAATTCCTCACAGTTTAGTCGCTATAGATGCCCGAAAGTGAAGATTTAGTTAAAAAAATTATTTGTGTCTAGTTTGGCCAAAAATTGTAAACCACTATTGCGGGATCACCCCTCTATATCTACCTCTCCCTCCATCACTCTCTCTCTCTATCCCTCTCTATCTCACCTATGTCTCCTTCCCTACCTCTTTCCCTCTCTACTCTCTATCTCTCCCCTCCCTCTACCTACCTCTCTCTCTATCTCTACATCCCTCTCTTTCTCTCTCACTCTCTCCTCTATATCCCTACCTCTCACTTCCTCTCTAAATCACCATTCTCTCTCTCTCTCTCCCACTTTCCCTCCTTCCCTCTCACTCTGAACTCTGTAAATCACCATTCTATCTCTATCCCACTTTTCCTCCTTCCCTTTGTCTGTCTCACCTATCCCATTCTACCTCTCCCTCCCTCCAACCCCCCTCTCTCTCTTTATCTCTCTTTCTCATTCTCTCCTTAACTCTCTACTCTCTATCTCACCACTCTCTCTATCTCACTCTCCCTCCTTCCCTCTCTCCCTTCTATCCCTCCCTCTCTCCTTCCCTCTCTACCTACCTCTCCCTCCACTACCTACCACTCTCTCTACCTCTTTCTCCTTCCCCCATCTTTCTTACTCTCCCCTTCCCTCTTTACTCTCTTTCTCTCTCCACTTCCATCTCTACTCTCTTTCTCTCCCCCTTCCTCTCTCCCCTCATTTTCTCTCCTCATACTCTCTCTCTCTCACACACACACACTCACCTCTATCTCCTCCTTTCCTTTCCCTCCATCCCTTCACTCTCTACTTCTCTCTATCTATCATCTCTCTCCACATCTCATTCCCTCTCTATTTATCTTTATCTCCCCTCCCCCTATCTTTACCCACCTCTCCCTCCATCACTCTATATCTCAATTGTGTCTCCTCCCTACCTCTTTCCCTTTCTACTCTTTATCTCTCCTCTCCCTCTCCCTCCCTCTACCTCTCTCTCTCTCTCTCTGACACACACACTATTAGAAACACAAGGCTAGACAACTGAGAGGGGGGTGAATAATTTGTCACAAAAATTATACTTATTAAACTTATTCTCAGATCTGATAAATAAACATGAAAGCATAAACCATCACCACATCAGAAAGACACATAACACCAATATTTTTTACGTGGAAACCCTATTATGGGAAAAACCACAGTGGAGGTTAGTCCACAATATTATACTATGTTAAAAGTATGATAAATGGGGAATGCACATGCATTCAGGCACACTGCTCAAACATAAAAGACTTACTACCCAAGGAAGACTCACTATCTTATAGATACATTTGGATTAAATCCAGAAGATTTTGAAATGAGAAAATAGCATCTGCTAATGTCTGATTACAGTTCTGGTTAAGCACACTTTCATCTACTCATTTTTCTTCACACTTCTACTTTTGAAAGATTAGAACACTATTCGCACTTAGCACAAAGCATACATCGGACACCTTTTCTCACCATACCTCCAAATGGTATAAACAATCGATCATATATATCCAAAACCAAGAATAACATTATCTACATGTCCGCTTTAGCAAAATACAAAATGTGTACAAATTGTTGGCCCAAAACAATAAACAATTTACAATGTGAACCAACCAAAGTCGGCCAAAACATAGTAAGGACCCAAAAAAACATCCTCAAATATGAAACACCTTCAAAAATTATCTCTCGAAGATCCACAACACGTTACAATCACCCTATCGACTGTGAACATGAAAAATATGAACTCACAAAAGAAAATCACCAATCACGAGCACAATGATCAATGTGGATCAACAACACAGATAGAGCATGATCTAGAAATATCCACAAGCATCATGAATCACTACAAAAATATATGCAACACTTCATGTTACTAGAATCACATTATCTTCTTTCGAGAACACTAGCTGAAGCAACAGAACAACTATCAGAAGAAATATACTCATAACTTGATAAAATCTTCATGTGAACCTCTAAAAATTCAAGTGGATAAACTAGATATACTAGAAAAAAAACCCTTTAATCCACAACATCTTATCAACAATATACTAAGCTAGCCATCATACTAAACTTCACTACACCACTGACAACTTGTACCTTATTTTATTACAATTTTCTCAATATCCTCAACATATACAACCTTAAAGACATTAATGATAATAGTCTTCAAATCAATCACCACATATTAGTAATATCCAATAATCTCCCCCTTTAGAATTGATGGAAACACATGATGTGAGAAACACCATCAACGACACTTTCTCTTAGCATTTTCTCCCCCTTAGATTTTGACTCTTTTTCTCCTTAACTCTTTCACAGTTTTTCACGTGGCTCTTCTCTCCCTTTGACATCAATGACAAAGATACACATTATCTTTATCCACACAAGCTCTGAACCACATTTATGAACATCTAACTACTCCCCCTAAGTAGCAACCACAACAACATCAATCTTGATCAAAAGATATGACTATGAAATACAAATACTGATGCAATTCAATGCATCTTAATTTTGATTAGGAGGGGTAATCACTCCTTGCTTCCATTTGAGATACTCAAAAGTATCCTTAGGAAAAGGCTTGGTATAGATATATGCAATTTTTTCCTTAGTGGGCACATACTCCAATCTGACTTCCTTCTCACTCACCTCTCTCAAAATGTGAAACTTGATAGATATATGCTTGGTTTTTGAATGCAACACTGGATTCTTAGAAATGTTAATTGCAGTTGAATTATCATTGAATATAGTAATAGGTTCATCATACACAACTCTAATATCTTTCAAAATCTACTTCATCTACAATACTTGAGTACAATTTTTAGCAGCAATAATGTATTCTGCCTCAATAGTAGATAAAGAAATGACATTCTACTTCTAACTTAACCATGAAATCAGCTTCTTTCCCAAGAAAAATGCACCACCACTAGTACTCTTTATGTCATTCACTTCTCCTACCCAATCAACATCAATAAAGGCACTCAAAGTAAGGTCATCTTCTTTAAGATACCATAGGCCAAAATCAACTATCCCCTTCAAGTATCTAAAAATCCTCTTCATAGCTGTCACATGAGATTCGCTAGGATTAGCTTGAAATCTAGCAACAATGCATACAACATTCATGATATCAAGTCTAGTTTGAGTCAAATAGAGCAATCCACCAATCATGGATTTGTATCTAGTCTAATTTTCTTTAGGAGAATCGTCATCTTGTGTCAACTTACACCCAGTCACCATAGGTGTACCAACTAGTTTTGAATCTTCCATACCAAACTTCTTTAGCAATTCTTTCACATACTTGGACTAGTATATAAAGATCCCTTTATCTAGCTAAGTAATTTATAATCCCAAAAATAATTTCATTCCACCAATCATAGAAATATCAAACTCACTCTACATCTCATTAATAAACTTCCTACACAAACTATCATCTCCTCCAAAAATGATATCATCAATAAAGACTTCAACAGTCAAATCTTTACCATGATCAATCTTGAAATACAAATTATTATCAATGGTACCTTTATTAAATCCAAGCTTCAACAAATACTTGTCCAATTTGGCATACCATGCTCTTAGGGCTTGCTTAAGTTCATGCAATACTTTATTCAATCAGAAAAACATGTCTCCCTGATTAGTCAATTGAAATCCCTCAGGTTGCTCAATATACACTTCTTCTTCCAACTCACCATTTAGAAATGTTGACTTGACATCCATCTAATAAACCTTGAAGTTTTTGTAAGAAACATAAGCAAGAAATAATCTCACAACTTCAATCCAAGCAATAGGAGCAAAAGTTTTTTCAAAGTCAATTCCTTCCATCTAAGAATATCCTTTACACACAAGTCCTGCTTTGTTTCTAACAACTTCACCTTGCTCATTTAGTTTGTTCTAAAAGATCCATTTAGTTCCAATTACTTTTTTGTCCTTAGGCTTAGGAACAAGAATCCACGTATCATTCTTCTTAATTTTTTGTAGTTCTTTCATTTCTTCCACCCAATGTTCATCTTGCATGCTTCATTGACACTACTAGGCTCAGTCTTTGAGATCAAATAGTATTCTTCTGCAATTCTTCTCCTAGTTTGAACACCTTTGTTATTTTCACCTATAATCTGATCTTCTGAATGATTTATACTTACATACCTTGGAGTCTTAGTATGTTCTTGAACTTCAAGCTCTTGTGTTCTCACTTCTGGACTTTCACTAGTTTCTTCCTCTAGAATGATCTGCACTTGATTCTAAGTTTGAAATGAACTATCATTTTGATCATCTAAATCATATCCATAGGTTATTGATGGTCTAACTATGTCTTCATCAACCTTGACATTAGCACTTTCAACTACTTTCCTCAATCTCTTATTGAAGCACTGATAGGCCTTAATTTTAGTAGAATAACCAAGAAAGATTCCTTCATCACTTCTAGCATCAAACTTTCCTATATCTTCATCTCTTTTTATATAGCATTTACTCCTAAATATTTTGAAATATCTAACAATAGGCTTATGACCAAACCATAACTCATGAGGAGTCTTACCGATATCACCTTTAAGATGTACCTATTTGAGAGTGTAAACAATAGTACTCATAGCTTCTCTCCAATATATATGAGGATCATTTCCTTCCAACGTCATAGTTCTAGTAGCTTCTTGAATTGTCATGTTCAAGTAGATAATTGTCTCTTTATCCCATGCTCTTCACAAAAAGAACTAAACTCATGGAAGGTGATTTCACCACCTCTATTTGATCTCAAACATTTAATCTTCATACATGTCTCTGTCTTAACCATAGCCTTAAAGATCTTGAATTTATCTAGAGCTTCACATTTTTCCCTTAAGAAAGAAACCATCATCAATCTATAATAATCATCAATAAGTAACATGAAATAATTGTCTCCTTGCAAACTTCTAAATCTAGAAGGACCACATAGATCAGTATGCACAAGCTCCAACACTTCATTCAAACAATGTTGTTTGCTCCAGAATGAAATTCTAGTTTGCTTCCCTAACTGACATTCCTTGCATATAGTATTAGTAGGCTTTATCAACTTAGGAAGATCTCTCACTGTCTGAGTAGAACTTATCTTGATAATATTGTCAAAGTTTACATGACACAATCTCCTATGCCACAACCAACTTTCATCAACTTGAGCAATCAAACAAATTTTACTAGTAGCACTTAGGTGAAAGATATTGCCCTTTTTTTTGTATCGAATGCAATCATATTTCCTAAACTCCCCAATATTCTACACTCTCCATCCTTGAATTGAAGATTGTATCCCTTGTCAACCATCTATCCAACACTTAAGAGACTATGTTTCAAACCTTCCACATATAGAAGGGTGGGTGCATGAATTTAGGTTACACTTTTGTGGATAATTCCAAAAAAAAATTGAAAATGACATAACACGAGCGCGTTATAATGTGCTCACATTATGTCATTTTAAAAGAAAAAACCCTCATTTTCACACTTGTGTTCTAGGAGGAGGCATTCTACAAAATACATCAACAACAGTTGGTTTTTCTTTGCAAAGATGGTGCCACGATGATGAAGAGGTGCGGGAGGTAAGTATTGTTTGCTATTTGTTTTGAATTTCTTAGTTTCAAGTTGATTTTGTTTGTTTTAGGTTAGAGTTTTTTTTTTATTATTTGTAGGAGATGCAAATGATCCTACAAATCCTCAACAACAAAATCCTCAACAAAATCAACCTCCCCCCTAATCACTCAACACCCTCCTGGCACTCAACAAAATTTGAGGAGTGAAATTGAGAACAACAAAAAAAAATTAAGGATTTTATCAATAGGTTGAATGATCCAAATGCTTCAACCACAGAAAGAATGACCCTAGAAAATTCAATGAAAGAGATGTTAAAAAATGTAGATTCAATTACCCAACAAATAACTGGATGGAAAGATAGGAGGCAGGTAGCTAGGGCATATTATGCAAATAAACTATCATATAAACAAGTAAAAGATTTAAAAATTAGCAAAGGTGATTTGTGCTCTTTATTCACTAACCCTAGAACACATCAAAATCTTAGCCTCAACGCAAATAGGTTTCCTATTCATTGGTGCCACCACCAAGAGATTAGGAACCATTTTTATGATAGGTGGTACTTGGTCTTTGATTACCCATTGTGCAACAATTGTGAAGTCCCCCAATATTTTCTTAGGAAAAAATACAGTGAGTTCTTATTGAACAAAATCCCAAATTATATTGATATGAGGGAGTTTCAGGGGAGAGGTGGGGGGTTGGCTCAGGATAGGTCCGGTGCATAGTCAGATCCTGCGCGTCAAGGGAGATGACTTCTTTCTAGGCCGCCTCATGAAAACATTGCTATTCATGTCATTGCAAAGGAGAGTGTCGTTGCAGGTGATCAACACTTTGACCCAGAGTTTCATCCATAATACTAGCCCTATTGTACAGCGCCATCTAGGGGAGTCTTCGAGTGGTGGCTTTTGAACCCATGTATGTCAATCTTGCGGGGTGACTTGTTCATATGACCCCACCAGCACTCAGGAGGCTGCTACGTAGGATCCGTATGTATCTATGGGGATGGAGAGGATGGCTGACATTTTGCATCATGCATATGGCATTGATAGTCAGGTAAAAGTCAACATGTTCATTGAATTTAATTTATTAAATTTTGATTCTGAAATGCAAGATTAACTAATTTAGTTTTATTATTTTAATAAAATTGTAGGGTCACAATGTTGATATTGGATACACTGGTCCTCCACCTACTTGTTTCTACACTACACCTATTAGTGGGGTATGTAACTAGTAAACAATTATAAATTTATTTCATGTGTTAATAACAGTGTTTTACGAATGGTATTTTAATTTATGTGATTTTGGATGTTGAACAGGCTAATATTGTAGGTTTGAAACAAATACCTCCTAGTGCTAGTGGATTTACTCAAATGTACACGAAGGTAATAGAATAAAGAAAACTTAACTAATGAATTCTACTTAATAGATTTGTGTAGTTTATATTCATATTGTTGGTTACATTGCATTACACATCATTCAAACTCAAAGCATTAAACTTCAAATTCCATAACTAATAACTAGATGTTCATAGATGACAAAATTTCAACTATACAATATACTTGTTTAGAAATTCAACATAAGTAGCACAATGCAATTACTTCACATGGAGGCATGTGCTTCCAAAGGTGCACCAGCACGACAAACTATGGATGCTTGCAAAAAATCAATATTCTTCTTATCATCCTCAAGCTTCAAACATCTTATTTATCAACAAAAATAACTGATCTATGCACAAGAAACCTAATTAGAGTCACTAAACAATCCACTCTTTCATCATTCACCAAGGCACCCTTCCACTCAATTTGCTTTACCTAGGCAAAATAACTAAAAATCATTCTTTCATGTTACAACCTATATCCATCAGATCCTAACACACCTTTTTCATCATCAATTTATCTAAATTCAGAGCAAAAACCTGATAAAGAGCTCTAAATCTTTCAATTACTTAAACAACTCACCAAATTTTCACTTTTACCAACTAGTTCCTCAAGACCAAGATACTAAAAGCAACCATTTACACCTCAATCATTTTATCTAACTTCCAATACATTACTCACATCGTGTTTTTCACTGAAACAAACCTGGTTCATATCCACATAATATTGATTTATCAAATTCATATAAGTTCTTATGTAGTCAAATTACCATTTCCACCTAGCCTGACATATTGCTACAACATATCAAATCATCATGTTTGGCCTCAAGGCCTTCACCAAACCATTCACACACCTTTTATATCTTCACATTGATGGTTATATGCCAAAATAAATATTTAAATCTCTATATTTATAGAAATACACACTTTTACAGTCTTACAACCATTTTGCTTGTAGGTCACATATCCCTTAATCAGGTGATTCCTTTCCATTCACTTTGTATATCCACATTCCCAATGTACATTCAAGAGCCTTTTTTAACACATCATAACATATCAAAAGTTCTCAGTAGCTTGTCATAAATAAATTACCAAATTCTTGAATTGTTCACTGGAAAGGGCTACTAATTTAGGCCTAAATTACAAATAAAGTGCTCATAGTTTATCACCAAAATACCAAAGTACTGAAAAAATTCATTCATCATGTCACAAAACTAAAGAATCAAACATTTTGAGTGACAGAAAAGCTCCATAAATCACTGTTCCAAAAAACCCCTATTATATGCACAAATCAAGCCCTACAAAGGAGGGTTTATTGCATAAGGTACTTACAAACCTTAAATACTCCTTCCACCACCACAAACACCATGTAAATATCCTACATAAGCTTTATAAACTCACCACCCACCTTCATGCATGCTTTTGCATTAAACACCACCCTGAAACCATGCTTTCCATGAAGGAAACTTTGAATTTCCTATATGATTCAGCAACCAATTAGAGATTTCTTTATTTCCCTATTCTTGTACACTCAAAAAAATCTTAAAACATTCTAAAAACCTTCTATACATTCCATCCCACCAATCTCCTAAATCTACATTGGTGGGATGGTGAATTCAAGCCTTAAATTACCCTCAAAACCCTTGACTGGTTAAGCTGACAGACCACAAAAACCTTGGCTTTTAAATTTGATGGTAATCCTTCAAAACATCACTAGATGATCATTAACACCCTGCATAAAGTGAAAAAACAAATATATAGCCCATGCAAGAACTAAATTCAAGAATGGAACACAGTGAAAATAGGAACAAGGAACTTTATTTATTGAAAATGATTCAAGAATACAAAATCTATTCTTTTTCCTGCCTTTTACATGCTTTTATATATATTCCCAATCAAATAACTACCTTTTGAATCTCCCTCATTGAGTGAAACTACCTAAACTGCCTTGTGACTTTTAATATTCCATGCTTCTTTGCCTTTTAACAATTTTTCCCATCTTTAGCAACATTTGGAAATCTATTTTTTTTTGTGACCACCTAAGGACTTCAAATACAATGAAGTAGGTTTTTATATGACCTTTACATGAATTTACAAATGGGCATTCAATCTAGACAAAAAATTTCCTATGAGAGGCAAGTAGTCACCTAGGTGCTCCTGCACTAGTTAGTAGTTTGAAAAAATGCCTCAAAGAAATGTGGTCTCATGGTGATGGAATTCTATTCCATCACCACATGAGACCATATTTCTTCAAGGCATTTCTTCAAATTGCTCACCACCTTTCCTATGATACCACATTTTTCTTACATGTTCACCAAAGCATTTTATCAAACTACTCACTTCCTTGCAGTTGTTGCTATGGCTAAAAACCTAAAATAGGTGCTTTCCAACAAACTATATGGATGCTTGGAAAAATATCTATCAAAGCATAATAGTAAGCAATAATACTGGATAGAGAAGTCAATGAACTTTTTGAAAAAATTCCTAGAAGAAATGTGGTCTTATGGTGATGGAATTCCATGACGTGCATTTGTTTGTAATGGCATGCCATCACCACAAGACCCCATTTCTTTTGAGGCATTTTTTCAAACAGTTCACTACCTTCTCTATGCCACTATAGTTATCGTACATGTCTATGAAAGAATTTAATCAAATGGTTTAGCGGCTTGCTACAATGGGTAAAATCCTAAAAAAGTGTCCTTTTGAATAAGATATGGATAGGGAAAATAGTAAGCATGATAATCAGAAATATATAGTTTAATACTTGTACTCAAAATTTTGTTCATTAGATCTCATACATTATAAGTCATGTGATGTGGATTGCTGTTGTAACGTTTTTGTGATTGAATAATTTGTTGTTTTATTTTTAGATGTTGGTTGTGGAAACACCTCCAAATATTACAAGGATAATGGATATTTGTGTTTCATCCACTATACAATCCTCAATGGATTTGATAGGGGAGGTATGAGGCAAATTACTAAATTTCAATTTACATTCGTTGTTATAGATGTTAGTTCTAGTGAAAAATCAAACCATTATTGATTTGTAGTTTAATTCCTATTCGGATGGTTTATACAAGGCTTGAGCACACCTCAGCATCGGTGTGAAAATATTTCCATCATGGAGAGTGATCGTGAGATGGTCGTAAGTGATTATTTTGTTAAATATATCATTTTTTATAATGTAAATTATATATATTAATGTCCATACTTCTTATTGTAATAGTTAAAACTTCACCAGGAGCTAAACCCTAGGAGGAGCAACAGGAGCACTCTTCAAGTACAATAGAAACCAGTGACAGACTTAGCGCCATCAGATCGCCAAACAAAGGGAAATAATTTATTTCCAAAGCATGGAGAGAAATGAATTTTGATTCTACAGCCATTTGTTGTATGCCTAGACATGGCAATTTTGTACATATTTTGTATTGGATATATTTGACATTGTATGCCTATATGGAATTCTCGTAAGCTTGTATGGCTATTTTATAACTATATTTATACTTATATCGACATATATTGATGTATGCGTACATGGCTATTTGGTTAATACAAATATTTTTTATCGATATTTGGTGTCCATATTTGAACTGAGAATTTATCACACATCTGTAGAGAAATAAAGGAATACTACAAACTAAAACACATTACACTTTTGTTCTCACTGACTTGATGTACTCTCCAATATCTCTCTTCTCTCATGCAAAGAGATAGAATTGCTTGGCCATTCCGTTGCATCATTCAGGAAGTTTTGCTCTTTTTGACAATGTCAAAAGCGTGGCTGCATACAGATTAGGCAAGACTTTTCCTTTTAGATTAGCAATGCATGGAAGTTTCAAAAATTATCCTTGATATTAAAAAAAGATATGTGTTTATACCATAGCATCAAAAATCATTTTGGGAAAAAATCGACAAAAAAAAAGTATAAGATTTTTTGAAAAAATCAAGAAAAAGTCTAGAAAAAATTGGAAAAAAATCAGATTTAAAAAAAAAGGTAAAAAAAAAGTAGAACAAGAGATAAAAACTTTAAAAAATAAAAATAAAGGCATTTCCATAGCATAGAGATATAGAGAGCAAATAAAATAAAGAGTTTAACTAATAAATTATAACAAATAGATTTTTGTAGTTTATATTCATATCATTGATTACATTGCATTGCACATCTTTCAAACTCAAACCATTCCTTCACATTGCATAAATAATAACTACATGCTGATAGATGACAAATTTTCAATTACAATATAGTTTTTACAAAGTCAACCTAAGCAGTTTTGAAATTACTTCACATTGCATAACTAATAACTAGGAGTAGTTGCCAATTGCATTTGCTTGTCATGGCACTCTATGAGACCACATTTCTTTGAGGCATTTTTTCAAACAATTCATTGCCTTGTCTATACTACCACATTTTTGATACATGTCTACCAAAGAATTTTTTCAAATAATTCATTGCCTTGTTGTTATGGTTGAAATCCTAAAACAAGTTCTTTTGAACAAGCTATGGATGCTTGGAAAAAATCTATCTAAAGCATAATAGTAAGCAATATCATAGACAAGGTAGTGAACTCTTTGAAAAAATGCCTCAAAGAAATGAGGTCTCATGGTGATGGAATGCCATGACAATCAAATTTGATTGTCATGGAATTCCATCACCATGAGACCTCATTTCTTTGAGGCATTTTTTCAAAGAGTTCACTACCTTGTCTATGCTAACACACTTTTCATACATGTATATCAAAGCATTTTATCAAACAATTCATTGCCTTGCTGCTATGGCTAAAAGCCTAAAATAGGTGCTTTCGAACAAGCTATGGATGCTTGGAAAAAATCTATCATAGCATAATATTAAGCAATAGCATAGACAAGGAAATGAACTGTTTGAAAAAAATGCCTCAAATAAATGTGGTCTCATGGTGATGGAATGCCATGAAAATAAAATTGCTATGGATTGTCATGGCATTCCATCACCATGAGACCACATTTCTTTGAGGCATTTTTTTAAATAGTTCACTGCCTTGTCTATGCTACCACATTTTTCATACATGTTTACCAAACCATTTTATCAAATAGTTCACCTCCTTTCTTCTATAGCAAAAAACCTAAAATAGGTTCTTCCAAACAAGCTATGGATGCTTGGAAAAAATCTATCAAATCATAATAATAAGCAATAGCATAGACAAGGCAGCGAACTGTTTGAAAAAAAGCCTCAAAGAAATGTGGTCTCAATGGTGATGGAATTCCATGACAATCCATAGCAATTTTCTTGTCATGGCATTCATCATGCCATTCCATCACCATGAAACCACATTTCTTTGAGGAATTTTTTCAAACAATTCATTGCCTTGTCTATACTACCACATTTTTCATACATGTCTACCAAAGCATTTTATCAAACAATTCACTGCCTTGCTGCTATGGCTAAAAGCCTAAAAAAATTACTTTCAAACAAGTTATGGATGCTCAAAAAAAATATATCAAAGCATAATAGTAAGAAACAAGCTATGGTCTAATGGTTTTTTTTCACGTAAAAATTAGCATGATTTTATTCACATTTTTTTGTAGGTTATAAACACATTTTTTTGGAATTTTTTTTTTTTTAAATGACATTCAAGTTTATGGTGGTTTTTTTGTTTATATGATGATATGTGATATTCTAATCCTAATTCATGCTTCTAGGTTGCATAGATATATATTTTGTTTTTACAAGTTTTTTGTACCAACAAACCCAAAATGAACTAAACCCCCCTCCAAGAAAATTTGTCCAAACGGTGAACCAAACCCTCGAACCTGAACCTCAAAACCTATTCCAACACTCTTCATTCTACCTGCACAAACTTAATTGACCATGAAATTATGTTTCCCCTTAACTTTACCCACGTTTACTCCATCAAACCTCTCTTCTTCATTCAAAACCCTTGTTTACCCAACTAGGGCATGTCGTGCAATAACATACTTTTGACCTCCCTTGTCCTTGCAGACCTTTTCAACACATCAAACTCCACAATCTCACCCTATTTCCAACCTATTCTAACTTATTTTCAAGTAATTTATTCTTTTCACCTCTTCTAGCCTTGCTTTCAAGGGGCCTCAATTTTAAATTTTCAACAAGGGTGGCATTAGTAATCTCTCCCAATTCCCTTACTAATGCTATTTTCTTATTCCTACTCCCTATCCTACTTACATCAAGCCCATATCATAGAGACAGAACCTGAACAATAGGTGGAATGGCCTATTTCAACATACTACACTCAAACCCTTAAGGGATCGATCCGGTTGAATGTAGCTCAGAGCGATTTCGCATGTTTGGGTGAGAAAGAGGACCATGCCTAGCGTAAACATGCATATTTGGATGTGTTGGAACAGTCCATTTGGTCAGATGAGTTGCAAAACAAAAGTTGCACCACTTTGCAACTTTCCACTACTTCTATTTGACACTTTTTTCATCAACTAAAAACTAGACACCATGGGAAAACCACTTTGACATAACAAAAACCAAGAGAGGTTATTGTAGAGGGGCCCAACATGATCCCATGGGATTAGACGAGAAGCTTCTAAGCATCATGGTGTCCGAGTAATCTCATGTTGAAGTTTGAAGCCATTTTTCCCTTTGGACCCTTAAGGGATCGATCTAGTTGAACGTAGCTCAAAGTGATTTCGTGTGTTTGGGTGTGAAAAACGACTATGCCTAGTGTAAAGATGCATATTCAGACATGTTAGAATAGTCTGTTTGGTCACATGAGTTGTAGAATGAAAGTTGCACCACTTTGCAACTTTCCACTACTTCCATTTAACACTTTTCCATCAACTAAAAACTGGACACCAGGGGAAAACCACTTTTGAGATAACGAAAAAACTAAGAGAGGTTATTGTAGAGGGGCCCAATGCAATCCCATGGGATTAGACGAGAAGTTTCTAAGCATCACGGTGTCTGAGTAACCTCATGCTAAAGTTTGCAGCAATTTTTCCCTTTGGACCCTTAAGGGATCAATCCGGTTGAATGTAGCTCAGATGCCTATTTAGATGCATTGGAATAGTTTGTTTGGTCACACAAGCTACAAAATGAAAGAACCACTTTGCAACTTTCCACTACTTCCATTTGACACTTTTTCCATCAAATGAAAATTGGACACCATGGGAAAACCACTCCGAGATAATGAAAACTGAGAGAATTTATTGTAGAGGAGCCCAACGCAATCCCATAGGACTAGACAAGAATTTTCTAAGCATCACGGTGTCCGAGTAACCTCATGTTGAAGTTTGCATCCATTTTTCCCTTTGGGCCATTAAGGGATCAATCTGGTTGAATGTAGCTCGAAGTGATTCTACGTGTTTGGGTGTGAAAGAGGACCATGCATGGTGTAAAAATTCCTATTTGAACACATTGGAATAGTCCATTTGGTCACACAATTTGCAGAACGAAAGTTGCACCACTTTGCAACTTTCCACTGCTTCCATTTGACACTTTTTCCATCAACTGAAAACTAGACACCACGGGAAGACCACTCCGAGATAACGAAAACTGAGAGAGGTTATTGTAGAGGGGCCCAACACGATCCCATAGGACTAGACGATAATTTTCTAAGCATCATGGTGTTTGAGTAACCTCGTGTTGAATTTTGCAGCCATTTTGCCCTTTGGACCCTTAAGGGGTCGACCCGGTTGAACATAGCTCATAGCAATTCCACATGTTTGGGTGTGAAATAGGACCATTCCTAGTGTAAAAATGCCTATTCGAATGAGTTTTAATATTCTATTTGGTCACATGAGTTGTAGAACGAAAGTTGAACCACCTTGCAACTTTCCACTACTTGCATTTGACACTTTTTCCATCAATTGAAAACTGGACACCACAGGAAAACCACTCTGAGATAATGAAAATTGAGAGGTTATTTTAGATGGGCCTAACATGATCCCATAAGATCAGACAAGAAATTTCTAAGCATCATGGTGTCCAAGTAACCTCATGCTAAAGTTTGTAGCTATTTTTCCCTTTGGACCTTTAAGGGATCGATCTAGTTGAACAAAGGGTCTATACTCTAAACTTATCCAAACCTTACCAACTCTTGAGGCAGCAATTATAAGGTGTCAAAACTTCAAAATCCACAATCAAATCTCAGTTATACCATGTTACAATGGGTAAACCACAAAACCCTCTATTGTAGCCTAAACCATAGGGGTTTATTGAAAATGATACTTCCAAAGATAACCACAACCTAAAAAATTACTCAAACAAGTTTTTGATACCCTAAAAAAGCTCAAATAATCATAAAATAACACTGGCCTACACAAAAACACAATTTGACTTTTCAAAACCACCATTTTTATTAAAGAAAACTCACTTTTAGACACATGGGTTTCACACCCATCTCACTTTCGGACTTACCAAACACTAACACATCATTCCCACACATTAATAATGTTAGTATAGACCCATTCCTCAAGTTACAGAGGCTAGAAAAAGAGGAATGGGTCAAAAATCCATTTTTATTGACTCAAAACCTTCAAATGTACAAGTTCAGGCCGGTTTTAGTAAATTGATGATAAAATGCACAAAACGTTATGGAAAACCTTCTAAATCGATTCAAAAGAAAGGTAAATCCATCTACTATGAAAATATCAACAAGTTTGGATCAACTAATTGAAATGTATGCCGTACAACCTGCTGCTATAGCTGAAAATAGAGAAAATTCTAGAAAATTCTGAGTTTTTATTGTTTTTGCTTCTTCAAATCACAAAATCCAACCTTCAATTTGAGTTCTCCATGTTTTTAAACACTTTCCCACCAATTAAAAACTTATTCACCTTTCTAACTAACCTTTGAACTAGTTTGACTCTTCACATTCTGTCCATAATGCAAATTTTGCAATTTTACAACGTTTGAGTTTGCAAATTTTGCACTTTTTTGCAATTTTTAAACATTTTGCATTTTTTGAAAAACCCAACCTCCTAAACACCTAATAAAGCTCAAATATGACTAAATACATAATAGAATGGTCTCATAGACCTTATTTTAATACAAAACTCAAAATCCTATATTCTACTCCTTATTTTCCTTGATGAACAAAACCTATTGAATGGTGCTCCCGCACCAATCATACATTGACCTTCTTGTCCCTCCTAAAGTTTGTACCACATCCATTACCTCCACATAAAACTCAAAATCCTTGGTCTTCTTGGTTCCCATGCCTTGATATGGTTATGCAAATGAAAATGAACCAGTAATCATCTCCTTCTCCACTGGCTGGAAGAATTCATGCTTAATGTTTTGATACATGATATCAGCTCTCTCATCTACTCTCATGGTTGAATACCAAAATCTAGTATGGTGGGCCTCCAAAGTTCCAATAATATTTCTTCCTCTTCCACCAAATGTTGGCTCTATCCACACGTTTTCTAGCCTAATTGACTTTGTTTTTGAAAGTTGAAGTTTCTCCAGAGTCACCAATGTTGCTCTGTCTGCCTTTTAAGACTCTTTCATTGCTACAGATCGTCTCTAGGATTTAATCATTTGTACCACATGTGGTTGATGTGCTTTGAATCCTTGCATCTAAAGGAAATTTCCTCAACATAAATACTGCTAGGGGATTGCAATGTTGCCATTGTAGTTGGTATTAAAACCGGTACCTGCAACATTGAAAATTATCCTTATATAAGAATTCCTTCCATCTTGTTGGCTTGTAACACTCTTAATGTTTGCTACATGAAATCTGATTCTAATTCCTCTTCTACATTAGAGGGAACTCATATATCCTTTTTCTGACTCTTCTGAATTATCAAAATTAGAATCACTAGCTTCCATATTCAAAAATTCCCATCCACCATCTTCAATAAATTGGCCTCCAATTCAAGTTCATTATGCTTTCATAATACTTTATATCCATGGAGTTCAGCCATTCATTCATGCCATCAAGTGAATATTGAGGAATGATTTCAATGCGGAGTACATCCTACTTGAAGTCTTTCAAAATAATAGCCATATCAAATGCCTTTTTCCCAAGTCATACTCTCTCAAGGTTAAAAATCATACATTGACCTTCTTGCCCCTCCTAAAGTTTGGACCACATCCATTACCTCCACATAAAACTCGACATCCTTGGTCTTCTTGGTTACCACCCTCTCCCACCCTCTCCAACTCTCTCCCACCCTCTCCCATGCTCTCTGACTCTCTTCCACTTTGTCCCACTCTATCCCACACTATCTCACCCTCTCCATCCCTCTCTGCCACCCTCTCCCACTCTCTCACACCCTCTCCCACCCTCTCCCACTCTCCGACCCTCCTGCCCTATCCAACTCTCTCTCACCTCTCTCCCACCCTCTCCCATTAATTTTGGACTCTTCCACCTCTCCCACTCCTGTTCTCTCTCACACCATCTCCCACTCCCTCCCATGCTCTCCTACCTCAAATGACTCTCTTCCACCCTCTCCCACTTTTCCCAACTCTCTTCCTCCCTCTACCACCCTCTATCGCACCCTCTCCTACCCTCTCCCACCCTTTCCAACTCTCTCACACCCTCTCCCACCCTCTCCCACTCTCAAATAACTCTCTTCCACCCTCTCCAACTCTCTTCAACTATTTTCCACCTCTCCCACCCTCTCTCCCACCCTCTGCCACCCTCTGCC
>VDFB02270651.1:306152129-306163308 GCA_007258455.2 Sequoia sempervirens | reverse complement strand
CCCACACTCTCCCACTCTCTCTCCCACCCTCTCCCACACTCTCCCACCCTCTCTCCCACTCTCTCCTACTCTCCCACTCTCCCACACTCTCTCCCACTCCCACCCTCTCTCATCCTCTCTCCCACAAGAATACATACATATATATAGGCATACATATAAGCATGCATGCATACATATACATACAAACATATCAAAAAAAAATCAATAAAGTGGCATTTAACTAAAGGAAGATATAACACAAGCGTGTTATGTGCTAGACATGTTCCCCGGAGAAGAAAATAATGTCAAAAATAACACATAACATGCTTTCGTTATATTTTTATTTGCAAATCCCTGAGCCTTAGCTTTGGTATTTTCCTTGGAATACCAACCTAAAGGCTTAGAGGGCATTCCCAACTACCAGAGACATTTTTTTTTAACTTCTACAATTTTTCACATAATCGGGTTTATGCTCACCGTTAGGATTGCATCTGGTTCAATATTGACAAAATCAAACACATGGGTAATGTTAGGTTCTCTCTTAGCTTTCCAACGGTGTAATTTTTTTCACTTTCTAACAATGTTAAGCCTTTCATCCATAATTTCTTTTGTTTGTATGTTTGTTTTTGTCAAAAAGTATTGTTTGGTGTTTTTTTGTTATAAATTAACCGTTCATCAAATTTTCAAATAAATTACATTTTTAGAAACTAGACTCCATTCTACAATTTTTTTATTTATTTTTTTTAAAAAAATCTATTACTTTCCAAAATTTGTAGGGAGAGCATGGCCAAAATTCTGCTTTTTAGGAAGTGCCCACTTAGAAAATTAGTAAAAAATCAAATATTCATTGAAAATTTATTAGAAAAATCATACATCAACTAGATACTGTTACCTAACTTTTGACAGTAGTGATTTTAAAAATACTACAAAAAATTTCACCGTTCTAGGGTCATACAAGAGTTGCTATGTTATGTTTTTTTGACAAAAACAATGACAATTTTTGTACATCCCTCTTTTGAACCCGTTAATCTCAACTATTTTCAAAATAAATTAGTAGTTTAGAAAGTAGACTCAGAGCACTTTGATCTTTGTTTTTGTTCCATCTCAAAATTTTGAGTGTAGCTATCCTCAATTTCACGTCCAAGGTCAGTATTTCCTGATTTCAAAAAAAAAATGGCCACTTAAGCCCCCTTTTTGGGAACAATCTTGGTGCACTTACCTAGAACATCATCAGTATTATTCTTACCATCAAGAGAAATGGATCCTCTGCCATGGATTACACGAGCTTTTTCATCACCAAATCTTACAACACCACCATCTTACTTTTCAAAACTCACAAATTAACTTTTATCACATGTCATGTGATGAGAGCATCCACTGTCAATCACCCATCCATATTTTTATTCAACTCTAACATCTAGTTCTTTCTCCACATTCATGCAATTAGCAAATTCAGTAGGTACTGGATCATTTTCTTTGATAGCAATAAATACCCATTCATCCTCGCTTAAATTCCCTTTATCAGATTCATCATCTGTCACACCTTCATTAGCAACATAATAACACTTTCTTTGAAATCTAGGCTTGTTAGGTTTAGGCTTAGGAACTCTTTTAGGACACCTTGAGGAAAAAATTACCTATCTTATTGTAAGAAAAACATTTAAGAGGCAATTTCCCTTTATACTTACCTTCTCCTATGGGTACTCTCTTGACAATAAGCGCTTCAATCTCATCTAGTTTTCTCTCTTCTTCTTCAATCTCTCTCATTCTTGCTCATAATTGGACATTTTTCTAGAAGAACTTTCTCCCAGATCATATCTTTTCTTATCTTTTCTATAGATAGTAGCTTTGAATGCATATTTTATCTTAGGAAGAGATTCCGCAAATTACTTAACTCAAAAGTAGCAAGCTTACCAATCAACATGTCTTTGGTTACATTTGTCACAGTTTGGATCTCCTTAATAGAAACAACTTTGTGTTTGTATGTAGTAGGCAAGGATCTGAGCACTTTAGCAACAATTTCTAATTCATCTAATGTTCCACCAACACATTTGACACTACACACAAGTTCATTCACTCTCTGCATAAAAGAAGTGATGTTCTCATCTTCACACATTCTCAACGTTTCATATTTCCCATTCAAGCTTTGCATCTTAGCAACCTTCACATGGGTATCACCTTCATACAAAGTTTCCAACTTTTTCTAGATCTCATGAGTAGTCTTCAACTCCATTACATTTGTCATCTCGGTATTAGTCAAAGCAATCGACAATGCTTCCTTAGCCCTGATATTGTACTCAACATCTTTAATCTCACCAGTAGTAGAAGGAATATTTTGTGGGATGATATACCTATTATTTTTAATTGACCATTAAGGTTCACCAATGCATCTCAAATGACACTCCATTCGAACCTTCCATAAAGAATAATTAGTTCCATCAAAACTTAGACTATCCTTCTTATATGTCACCATCCCAGATCACCTCAAGCCATCAAGCTTCTTTTAAGAAACTTGCTCTGATATCAATTATTGGCAACACAAGGGCAGACAACTAAGAGGGGGGTGAATCAGTTGTCATAGAAATTATACTTATTAAACTTATTCTAAAATATTATAAATAAACATGAAAGCATAAACCATTACCACATCAGAAACACACATAACACTAATATTTTTTACGTGGAAACCCTATTAGGGGAAAAGCCACAATGGAGGTTAGTCCATAATACTATACTCTGTTAAAAGTATGATAAATGGGGAATGCACATGCATTCAAGCATACTTCCTAGAGCACATTGCTCAAATGAAAAAGTCTTACTACCCAAGGAAGACTCGCTATCTTACAAATACATTCAGATTAAATCTAGAAGATTTTGAACTAAGAAAATAGAATTTGCTAATGCCTAATTACAATTCTGATTAAGCATACTTTCATCCACTCATTGTTCTTCACACTTTACTTCTACTTTCCAAAGATTAGAACATTATTCGCACTTAGCACAAAGCATACATCGCACACCATCACTCACCATACCTCCAAATGGTATAAAAAATCAATCATATATATCCGCAACCAAGGATAACATCATCTACATGTCAGCTTTAATAAAATACAAAATGTGTACAAACTATCAGCCCAAAATAATAAACAATTTACAATGTGAACCAACCAAAGTTGGCCACAACATAGTAAGGACCCAAAAAAACATCCTCAAATATGGAACACCTTCAAAAATTATTCCTTGAAGATCCACAACATGCTACAATCACCCTGTTTGCAATGGACATGAAAAATATGAACTCACAGAAGAAAATCACCAATCACGAGCACAACAATCAATGCAAATCAACAAAATAGATATAGCATGATCTAAAAACATCCACAAGCATCATGAATCACTATAGAAGTATCTGTAACACTTCACATTACTAGAATCACATTATCTTCTTTTAGGAACACAAGTTGAAGCAATAGAACAACTGTTGGAACACAGATACACATAACTCGATCAAATCTACATGAAAACCTCTAAAACTTCATGTGGATAAACTAGATATACTAGAAAACAAACCCTTTGATCCACAACCTCTTATCAGAAACATACCAAGCTAGCCATCATACTAAACTTCATTGCACCATTGACAACTTGTAACTTATTTTATTACAATTTTCTCAATATCCTTAACATATACAACCTTAAAGACACTAATGCTGATAGTGTTGAGATCAATGAAAACCACATATCAGCAATATCCAACAGTCACCTCTATCTCCTCCCTATCTGTCCCTCCCTCCCCTCTCTACTCTTTATCTTTCCTCTCTATATGTCTCTTTCCATCCTACCTATATTTATCTCCCCTATCCCTCTATTTACCTACCTCTCCCTTCATCACTCTATATCTCACATATGCTTCACTACCTACCTAGGGTTGAGAGATTAAGGGTTGAGGGTTGAGAATTGAGGGTTGAGAGTTCAATGTATAGGGTAGAGGGTAGAGGTTTTAAGAGTTTAGGGTATAAGAGTTGAGGGTTGAGGGCTTAAGGTTGATGGTAGAGGGTTCAAGGTATAGGGTTGAGGGTCCAATGTATAGGGTAGAGGGTATAGGGGTTGAGGGATTAGGGTTTAAAGGTTGAGGATTGAGGGTAGAGGGTAGAGGGTTGAGGGTTGAGAATTTAAGGATTGAGGGATTAAGGTTTGAGGGTTGAGGGATTAGGTAGATATTTTGCTTGGGTTTAAGAGTTTAAGGGTTGAGGGTATAGGGCTAAGGGTAGAGGGTATTTGGTTGAGGGTAGAGGGTAGAGGGTAGAGGTTTTAAGGGTTTAGGGTTTAAGGGTTAAGAGTTGAGGGTTTAGGGTTTAGGGTTGAGTGTTTAAGGGTTAAGGATATAGGTTTGAGGGATTATGGTAGAGAGGGAGGGAAGGATTGAGGGAGAGATGGAGTGAGAAGTAAGATAGAAAGAAGGAGAGAAGAGGAGGGAGGGACAAAGATATATGAGGGTTGAGGATCCAATGTATAGGATAGAGGGTTGAGAACTGAGGGTATAGGGTTGAGGGTTGAAGGTTGAGATTATTGGGCATAAGGTTTAAGGGTTTAGGGTTTAAGGGTTTAGGGTTGAGGGTTGAGGGTTGAGGGTAGATGGTTTAGGGCATAGGTTTGAGGGTATATGGTTGAAGGATTAGGGTTAAGGGTCCAATGTATAGGGTAGAGGGTATAAGGGCTGAGGGCCTAAGGGCTGAGGGGCTGAGGGATTAAGGCCGAGGGCTGAGAACTGAGGGCTAAGGATTTGGGAATGTACAGGACAGAGGTAGAGGATTGAGGCATAGGGCTGATGGATCAGGGCCGAGGTCCCAACACATAGGTAGATGGCATAGGGCTGGAGGGTCTAGGCTCAGTGGCCTTGAGGGCCGGGGCTGCAGAGGGCCGAGGGCCATGGGCCTACGGGCTGAGGACAAAGGGCTGATGGCTGAGGACCAGGCAGAAAGCTTAATTGGGCTTAAGGGCTCTAAGGGTCATGGATCAGGGCTGAGGCTAGAGGTACTTCTCACTGAGGGTAGAGGGTGAGGGCAAGGGCTGATGGTTTAGGATTTAGTGTTGATTGTTTAAGGGTTTTAAGGGGCTGAGGCATTAGGAAGAGAGGGTGAGAGATGGAGGAAAAAGTGAGATAGATAGAAGGAGAGAAGAGGAGGAGTGGACAGAGATAAAATGAGGGCCAAGGATCCAAATGTATAGGTAGAGGGTCTAGGCAGAGGCAGAAGGCATGGGCTTAGGGTTTTATGGCTTCATCTGAGGGCTGAGGGCAAGGCCATGAATTAGGGCTGAGGGCTGAGTTTAAGGCTGAGGGTAGAGGGCTGAGGGTATAGGCTGAGGATTAGGGTTGAGAGTAGAGGGTAGAGGGTAGAGGTTTAGGGTAGAGGGTTAATAGTTTAAGGGTTAAGGGTAGAGGGTTAGGGGTTAGGGGTAGAGGGGAGAGAGATAGAGTGAGTGAGTGAGAGAGAGAGAAAGAGAGACATGAGAGAGGGAGAGGGGGTAGGAGGGATAGACTTGAGAGAGATGGGGGGAGAGAATGGGAGAGATGGAGGGAGGGTGAAGGGTAGAGGGTAGATGGTTTAAGGATTTAGGGTTTAAGGGTTAAGGGTTAAGGGTAGAGGGGGGAGAGATAGAGGGAGTGAATGAGAGAGAGATACCTAAGAAAGGGAGAGGGGGTATGAGGGAGAGGGTTGAGAGAGAGAGGGGGAGAGGGAGAGAGATAGAGGGAGGGTTAAGGGTAGAGGGTAGAGGGTTTAATGATTAAGGGTTTATGGTTTATGGTTAAGGGTAGAGGTTTAAGGGTTTAGGGTTTAAGGGTTTAGAGTAGAGGGTAGAGGGTTAATGGTAGAGGGGAGATAGATAGATGGAGTGAGTGAGTGAGAGAGATCTAAGAGAGGGAGAGGGGGTAGGAGGGAGAGAATTGAGAGAGAAAGAGAGAGATAGAGGAGGGAGAGATAGAGAGATGGAGGCTAAGGGTAGAGGGTGCAGAGGGTTTAAAGGTTTAGGTTTATACAAGGGTTTAGGGTTTAGGTTAAGGATTTAGGCTTAGGGTTTAGGTTAAGGATTTAGGGTTAAGGCAGAGGGAGAGACAGAGTGGAGCGACTGAGAGAGAGATGTAAGAGAGGAGGAGGGTTAAGGGGTAGAGGGTAGAGGGTTGGAAGGAGGGTTAAGGCCCAGGGTTAAGGGTAGAGGGTTAATGGTTTAAGGGTTAAGGGTAGAGGGTAGAGGGGAAAGAGATAGAGAGAGTGATTGAGTGAGAGAGATACTAAGAGAGGGAGAGGGGGTAGGAGGGAGAGATTTGAAAGAGATAGAGAGGGAGTGAGAGAGAGATAAAGGGAGGTAGGGTTAAGGGTAGAGGGTTTAAGGGTTTAGGGTTTAAGGATTAAGGGTTTAGGGTTTAGGGTTTAGGGTTAAGGGTTAAGGGTAGAGGGGAGAGAGATATAGGGAGTGAAAAAGAGAGAGACCTGAGAGAGGGAGAGGGGGTAGGAGGGAGATACTAGAGAGAGAGGGAGTGGGAGAAAGATAGAGGATAGAGGGTTAATGGTAGAGGGTAGAGGGTTTGAGGGTTTAGTGTTAAGGGGAGAGGGGAGATAGATAGAGGGAGTGAGAGAGAGAGAGAGACCTGAGAAAGGGAGAGGGGGTAGGAGGTAGAGATGAGAGAGAGAGGGTAGAGTGTAGATTACCTTTAAGGATTTAGGGTTAATGGTAGAGGGGAGAGAGATAGAGGGAGTGAATTAAAGATATGCTTGCAATTACACTTGAAATGAAAGAAATTGAGATAACAATAATTCTACAAATTGAAACAAAAAATTGAAAGAAACCAACAAAAGCACAAAAAACAATTTCAAACCTTGAAATCTAGAAAGTCAAATTCAACAAGGACTAAGATGCCAGTAAGGGTGTCTTGCTACTACTGGTGTGATTTTGAGGTTCCAAGGATTGGAACGGACATCAAACAACAGAGAGAGGGTTATGAGCTAGAAACCCAAGAGGGAATAAGACACCAGGAAGGGAATTTTAGTCCTAGCATAGGTTTTTTTCAAAAAAGAAACAAATTCTAGATTGTCAAAGTGTTCACAGGTTGCCTATTCAGGTAGCTGATGTTTAGAAATAGAAAAATGTGCAAATGAAAGAAAGAGAAAGTAACTAGTGGCAGGCAATTGAATGGAAAGTTGAATGCATTTTTTTCAATTTTGAATGCAATAATAATGTTTCTAAATGAAACTAGGATGATGAACAATGCATTTTTCAGTTTTCCAATGAGATAAAATGATGCAAGAAAGAAAAAATGAAACCTATATGCACTTTCACTAATGCAAATATGAGAAACCCTAAATGCAATTTCACTAAATATGAGTGAACCTAGATGCAATTTCACTAATGTAAGATGAAATGCAATGAATGCAGCCTAGATCTAGGACTTTCCAATTTATCATTGAAATGCTCTAGAGCATTTCCCCTACAGGAGTCGCCATTTGTTGTGCATTTTTTGCACACGTGCCCTGCTGAGAGCAGGGACTCTCTCTTACTTTAGCCTTGGATGATTTTGATCATTTGATTATGAGGATTTGATTTCTTTGAAAGTTCCTAATTGCTTATCTTGTTTGTGTAAATTTCGCTTCCAAAGTAATACTTTGAAAATCTTGAGTGCTTGCCTTGAAAACCCAACAGAGGTTGGCTTTATAATGTTTTCAGAGACTTCAGCTCCTTGAGGAATTCCATCTTCCCCAAAATTTCCCAAAGTTCCTCCATCACCTCAGATTCTTGAAATCATTTTGGGTTGTCTAGTCATTGCATTTAGACTTCCTGTACAGACTCTGTGGATTGTGTTTAATGAATTTTAAGGGAGTTTTATATTGTAAATCGATGTCATTTGTCTTCCTTTGAAGTTGGAAGGGTTTAATCTCTTAGTGTTGTGTGTGAGTCTTGTGCTTGGGCTTTGGATCACCTGCTTTGGTGGCATTTTTCTGGTGACTTTTCACATTTTCCTAAGTTCAAAGATTCTTACCAGTCGCTATCTTCACGACTTTCTCTTCATCTATGGTATTTTACAGTGCCTTTTCTTTCAACTGATGAATATCAATCGCTCTATGGTGTTTTGAATGTACTTTAAATATGGATTTTGATGTGTTGAGGGTCTATAATTAAATTAGGGTTTCCCCCCTTTGTTCTTTTGATACCTCCTCTAAGATTGACATGGCCATCTTTGCTAATTTGATGATTTGATTGCACTATTCATTGCTAGTTTTTACCCCTCCCTAAATTTGATCTCATGCATGATTTTGATTCGACCTAGAGTTTCGATCTTGGATCCCTTGCATTTGATAGAACTGATGTTATTAGAAAATTTGAGTGGTTAGTTTTCATTTGCATACGATAGCTTCCTTGATCTAAATATTTTGAGGTATTCACCATGGTTTAGTCAAGCCAACAAGTGGGATAAGACTGAAATTGTGTGTTCATGACAAAACCCTAGGGTTTAGATGTTGAATTTATTAACAATGCTATCGAATCACCCTCGAAGGAGCTAGAAATTTGAATCCATCACTGAGCAATCTGAAGTGAATTGAATCGAGCTCGATTCCCCAAATTTGTGATCATTCGATCAATTGGGTGAATTCCTAACGAAGTCAAAGATTTCAAGATTTTGTGAATTTCGTGGATTTCCTTTACCTTAGGAATTCCCCAGATTTCCTTCACATAGTCGTTTTCCCGAAAGCATGCCTAAAATGTGAAAACCATGTTGACTTTGCAAGATTCTACTACCTTAGGATTTTACCGATCATCCATTGTTCCTTCATTTTCCTAAAATGTGTGAATTATTTCCAATTTCGTAGATTTTCATCCCTAACGGAATTCCCAAAAATCTGTTGGAAATGAAGAATTGAGGGAATAAATGAGTCAATGGTTGATGATTTTGCATCACGTGATCGATTTGAGTCATTTAAAGGTGTATAATGTTATTTCTTAAGTAATGATGATGATTGAATGAGTCTTGGATGCTTATTACGCTTTCATCACTAAATTCCACCTAGCTTGGAATTCCCCAAAATTCCTATTTGCCCTGAATTCTATAAAGGGGTGAAAATCCTGAACTTTTAAGAAGATGTGCTTTAATGTTTTTTCAAAGGGATTTTGATCATTTTTTGGATTTATCTGACTAATGAACATTTTATTCGTGATGGACTAACTCAAACTCTCATGTTGTAATGGATATTTATTGTGGTCCCTTTCTGAATGCATGTTCAAGGTAATGGATCCCAATGATGAGGGAGCTTGTGTCTTAAAGGCTGAGAGAATCAAGTTGAACATGAAAAGCAAGATCCCTAAGAGCAAGTTAGCTTCCATTTGGTCAGAAGTAATAGATACCAATGTTGGGAGATGGGAGTATGAGGAGTTTAAAGCAAGAATGGCAGTGCATGATCCTCCTCTCTTAGCAAGTCTAGATTGGTGAACTCTGGGTTGGCTCATGTGGTTGGCTTCCCTCCTATAGTACAATACTATGAGCTAGTCTTGGAATGTACCAAACACTATGATCCAGACACACAAATAATAATTGGTCCACAAGGAAGGGTGATTTCCAATTTCTCTCATGTCTTAGTGGCTTAGACATTTGATATGCCAGATAGATCTCATGTGGTGAGTTTTGATCTTGACATAGCCAAGAAGTAATATGTAGATGATACAAATAAGGCTTTGCAAGTTATCAATTCTTGGTTGGAAAATCCCAAGCCACACACCTCCAAGTTGCCAAAGAAGTTGTTCAGGTCCAAGTTCAAATCAGAATACTATGATGCAATCACCCTCCTTAGCAGAGTGGTGGGTTTGAAGACTGCAGGGATATTTGAAAGCTAGATGTTTTACATCATAGTAAGAATGGAAAAAAAAAAAGATTATCATTGGAAAGGTGTCATCAGTGTCATGATCCATGAACAGTTGTGCAATGTTTTGCAGACCAAGAGCTTTATAATCACATCTTACTTGGTTTATGCCTTGGCAAGATTTCATCCATACAAGGGGTTGAGTACATGTGGGATCTTTGGCCAGAATGTTATCTATGAGGTTTATCCCTAGTTGCATTTGGATAGCTCAAGCTATAGGAGGGTGAATGATGCATTCACCATATATATCAGAAGATTGCTACAAGCGGTAGAGCATGTGAGCATCTTTGATGCAGCTAAGAAATTGGTATAGAAATATGGAGCATGGTTTATTTAGTTTCCTACCTTCTCATATGTTAGAATTGATGGTTGCCAAAGGGATCGTTATAGATTGCCAAGATACCCAACATACCACATCATACTTTTGGAGGTTTCCAGGAAAATCTCCACCTTTGATGAGATTTTGAAGAAAGACTTGCATAAAATGAGATTGGGAGGTGACTTCCCATTGAGGATAGGAGTCAATGATGCTTTCCCTTCTTTGATCACAACACACTCTTCTGAGGAAGAAATGAGCACTCTAGATTTAGCATTCCACTCCAAAAGGCCTAGATTTGATAAGATAGGATAAGCTCAAAAGAAAGCTAGTAGAAAATCCAGGCACACAGATGACATTGAAGATTATTGGGAAAACTGCAAAGATGAATTTGAAGTCCTAAAGAAGAAGTTTTCAAGATTGTCTGTCCACCTAATCAGGCTATACAACATCAAGGCCATTGTTGATCAACTTAATGATGATCAATATTTAATACAGAATTGTGATTATGAGTCCATCAAAGATAAGCCAATAGGAGAAATTGACTAGCTAGAGGAAGATAAAATTGAATTGGATCAAATCAATGCTCCTGTAATCAAGTATACCAAATTATGGATGAAGCATAAGATATGGGAACTGGACAATGAGGGGAAGCAGTACACATATAACTTGATGGGAAGTCTAGAGTCCCAATCCACCTTTGAAGATGAGTAGGATCCAAAAGGTAAAGAAAAGGTGTATTCCCCCTTCAAAATCAAAATCAAAGGTATCCAAACAGAGGTTGAGGAAGAAAATTAAAGGAAACCCAGTGCTAAATGAAGGAAGACTGCCTTGAAGGAGAAGTCATTTACTCAAGAGTAAGAGCATGAGGAAGAAGGGAAGAAGTATAGTGTACCTTTTCCTAAAATGAGGAGAGTGGTAAGAATATCAAGAAAATAGAATGAGCCCCCCAAAAGACAAGGAAAAGAGGACA
>VDFB02270651.1:306075098-306152029 GCA_007258455.2 Sequoia sempervirens | reverse complement strand
ACCCTCTCCCACACTCTCCCACCCTCTCTCCCACTCTCTCCTACTCTCCCACTCTCCCACACTCTCTCCCACTCCCACCCTCTCTCATCCTCTCTCCCACAAGAATACATACATATATATAGGCATACATATAAGCATGCATGCATACATATACATACAAACATATCAAAAAAAAATCAATAAAGTGGCATTTAACTAAAGGAAGATATAACACAAGCGTGTTATGTGCTAGACATGTTCCCCGGAGAAGAAAATAATGTCAAAAATAACACATAACATGCTTTCGTTATATTTTTATTTGCAAATCCCTGAGCCTTAGCTTTGGTATTTTCCTTGGAATACCAACCTAAAGGCTTAGAGGGCATTCCCAACTACCAGAGACATTTTTTTTTAACTTCTACAATTTTTCACATAATCGGGTTTATGCTCACCGTTAGGATTGCATCTGGTTCAATATTGACAAAATCAAACACATGGGTAATGTTAGGTTCTCTCTTAGCTTTCCAACGGTGTAATTTTTTTCACTTTCTAACAATGTTAAGCCTTTCATCCATAATTTCTTTTGTTTGTATGTTTGTTTTTGTCAAAAAGTATTGTTTGGTGTTTTTTTGTTATAAATTAACCGTTCATCAAATTTTCAAATAAATTACATTTTTAGAAACTAGACTCCATTCTACAATTTTTTTATTTATTTTTTTTAAAAAAATCTATTACTTTCCAAAATTTGTAGGGAGAGCATGGCCAAAATTCTGCTTTTTAGGAAGTGCCCACTTAGAAAATTAGTAAAAAATCAAATATTCATTGAAAATTTATTAGAAAAATCATACATCAACTAGATACTGTTACCTAACTTTTGACAGTAGTGATTTTAAAAATACTACAAAAAATTTCACCGTTCTAGGGTCATACAAGAGTTGCTATGTTATGTTTTTTTGACAAAAACAATGACAATTTTTGTACATCCCTCTTTTGAACCCGTTAATCTCAACTATTTTCAAAATAAATTAGTAGTTTAGAAAGTAGACTCAGAGCACTTTGATCTTTGTTTTTGTTCCATCTCAAAATTTTGAGTGTAGCTATCCTCAATTTCACGTCCAAGGTCAGTATTTCCTGATTTCAAAAAAAAAATGGCCACTTAAGCCCCCTTTTTGGGAACAATCTTGGTGCACTTACCTAGAACATCATCAGTATTATTCTTACCATCAAGAGAAATGGATCCTCTGCCATGGATTACACGAGCTTTTTCATCACCAAATCTTACAACACCACCATCTTACTTTTCAAAACTCACAAATTAACTTTTATCACATGTCATGTGATGAGAGCATCCACTGTCAATCACCCATCCATATTTTTATTCAACTCTAACATCTAGTTCTTTCTCCACATTCATGCAATTAGCAAATTCAGTAGGTACTGGATCATTTTCTTTGATAGCAATAAATACCCATTCATCCTCGCTTAAATTCCCTTTATCAGATTCATCATCTGTCACACCTTCATTAGCAACATAATAACACTTTCTTTGAAATCTAGGCTTGTTAGGTTTAGGCTTAGGAACTCTTTTAGGACACCTTGAGGAAAAAATTACCTATCTTATTGTAAGAAAAACATTTAAGAGGCAATTTCCCTTTATACTTACCTTCTCCTATGGGTACTCTCTTGACAATAAGCGCTTCAATCTCATCTAGTTTTCTCTCTTCTTCTTCAATCTCTCTCATTCTTGCTCATAATTGGACATTTTTCTAGAAGAACTTTCTCCCAGATCATATCTTTTCTTATCTTTTCTATAGATAGTAGCTTTGAATGCATATTTTATCTTAGGAAGAGATTCCGCAAATTACTTAACTCAAAAGTAGCAAGCTTACCAATCAACATGTCTTTGGTTACATTTGTCACAGTTTGGATCTCCTTAATAGAAACAACTTTGTGTTTGTATGTAGTAGGCAAGGATCTGAGCACTTTAGCAACAATTTCTAATTCATCTAATGTTCCACCAACACATTTGACACTACACACAAGTTCATTCACTCTCTGCATAAAAGAAGTGATGTTCTCATCTTCACACATTCTCAACGTTTCATATTTCCCATTCAAGCTTTGCATCTTAGCAACCTTCACATGGGTATCACCTTCATACAAAGTTTCCAACTTTTTCTAGATCTCATGAGTAGTCTTCAACTCCATTACATTTGTCATCTCGGTATTAGTCAAAGCAATCGACAATGCTTCCTTAGCCCTGATATTGTACTCAACATCTTTAATCTCACCAGTAGTAGAAGGAATATTTTGTGGGATGATATACCTATTATTTTTAATTGACCATTAAGGTTCACCAATGCATCTCAAATGACACTCCATTCGAACCTTCCATAAAGAATAATTAGTTCCATCAAAACTTAGACTATCCTTCTTATATGTCACCATCCCAGATCACCTCAAGCCATCAAGCTTCTTTTAAGAAACTTGCTCTGATATCAATTATTGGCAACACAAGGGCAGACAACTAAGAGGGGGGTGAATCAGTTGTCATAGAAATTATACTTATTAAACTTATTCTAAAATATTATAAATAAACATGAAAGCATAAACCATTACCACATCAGAAACACACATAACACTAATATTTTTTACGTGGAAACCCTATTAGGGGAAAAGCCACAATGGAGGTTAGTCCATAATACTATACTCTGTTAAAAGTATGATAAATGGGGAATGCACATGCATTCAAGCATACTTCCTAGAGCACATTGCTCAAATGAAAAAGTCTTACTACCCAAGGAAGACTCGCTATCTTACAAATACATTCAGATTAAATCTAGAAGATTTTGAACTAAGAAAATAGAATTTGCTAATGCCTAATTACAATTCTGATTAAGCATACTTTCATCCACTCATTGTTCTTCACACTTTACTTCTACTTTCCAAAGATTAGAACATTATTCGCACTTAGCACAAAGCATACATCGCACACCATCACTCACCATACCTCCAAATGGTATAAAAAATCAATCATATATATCCGCAACCAAGGATAACATCATCTACATGTCAGCTTTAATAAAATACAAAATGTGTACAAACTATCAGCCCAAAATAATAAACAATTTACAATGTGAACCAACCAAAGTTGGCCACAACATAGTAAGGACCCAAAAAAACATCCTCAAATATGGAACACCTTCAAAAATTATTCCTTGAAGATCCACAACATGCTACAATCACCCTGTTTGCAATGGACATGAAAAATATGAACTCACAGAAGAAAATCACCAATCACGAGCACAACAATCAATGCAAATCAACAAAATAGATATAGCATGATCTAAAAACATCCACAAGCATCATGAATCACTATAGAAGTATCTGTAACACTTCACATTACTAGAATCACATTATCTTCTTTTAGGAACACAAGTTGAAGCAATAGAACAACTGTTGGAACACAGATACACATAACTCGATCAAATCTACATGAAAACCTCTAAAACTTCATGTGGATAAACTAGATATACTAGAAAACAAACCCTTTGATCCACAACCTCTTATCAGAAACATACCAAGCTAGCCATCATACTAAACTTCATTGCACCATTGACAACTTGTAACTTATTTTATTACAATTTTCTCAATATCCTTAACATATACAACCTTAAAGACACTAATGCTGATAGTGTTGAGATCAATGAAAACCACATATCAGCAATATCCAACAGTCACCTCTATCTCCTCCCTATCTGTCCCTCCCTCCCCTCTCTACTCTTTATCTTTCCTCTCTATATGTCTCTTTCCATCCTACCTATATTTATCTCCCCTATCCCTCTATTTACCTACCTCTCCCTTCATCACTCTATATCTCACATATGCTTCACTACCTACCTAGGGTTGAGAGATTAAGGGTTGAGGGTTGAGAATTGAGGGTTGAGAGTTCAATGTATAGGGTAGAGGGTAGAGGTTTTAAGAGTTTAGGGTATAAGAGTTGAGGGTTGAGGGCTTAAGGTTGATGGTAGAGGGTTCAAGGTATAGGGTTGAGGGTCCAATGTATAGGGTAGAGGGTATAGGGGTTGAGGGATTAGGGTTTAAAGGTTGAGGATTGAGGGTAGAGGGTAGAGGGTTGAGGGTTGAGAATTTAAGGATTGAGGGATTAAGGTTTGAGGGTTGAGGGATTAGGTAGATATTTTGCTTGGGTTTAAGAGTTTAAGGGTTGAGGGTATAGGGCTAAGGGTAGAGGGTATTTGGTTGAGGGTAGAGGGTAGAGGGTAGAGGTTTTAAGGGTTTAGGGTTTAAGGGTTAAGAGTTGAGGGTTTAGGGTTTAGGGTTGAGTGTTTAAGGGTTAAGGATATAGGTTTGAGGGATTATGGTAGAGAGGGAGGGAAGGATTGAGGGAGAGATGGAGTGAGAAGTAAGATAGAAAGAAGGAGAGAAGAGGAGGGAGGGACAAAGATATATGAGGGTTGAGGATCCAATGTATAGGATAGAGGGTTGAGAACTGAGGGTATAGGGTTGAGGGTTGAAGGTTGAGATTATTGGGCATAAGGTTTAAGGGTTTAGGGTTTAAGGGTTTAGGGTTGAGGTTGAGGGTTGAGGGGTAGATGGTTTTAGGTATAGGGCTATGGGTATATGGTTGAAGGATTAGGTTATGGTCCAATGTATAGGGTAGAGGGGTATAAGGGTTGAGGGGCTTAAGGGGCTGAGGCTGAGGGATTAAGGGTTGAGGTTGAGGAATTGAGGGTTAAGGATTTAATGTATAGGATAGAGGTAGAGACTGAGGGCATAGGGCTGATGTGATTAGGGTTGAGGTTCCAAATATATAGGTAGGAGGGTATAGGGTTGAGGGTCTAGGTTTAGGCTTGAGGGTTGGGGTTGCAGAGGGTCAGGTTAAGTGGGGTTTAAGGGTTGAGGGATAAAGGGTTGATGGGTTGAGGGACTAGGGTAGAAAGCTACCCAGTTTAAGGGGTTTGGCGGCCACGGATTAGGGTTGAGGCTAGAGGGTATTGGATTGAGGGCAGAGTGGAGGGTTTTAAGGCTGATGGTTTTAGGGATTTAGTGCTGATTGTCAAGGGTTTGCTGCTGAGGTATTAGGAAGAGAGGTGGGAGAGATGGAGGAAAGTGAGATAGAGAGAAGGAGAGAAGAGAAGTGGAGTAGAGATAAATGAGGGTTAAGGATCCAATGCATAGGTGTAGAGGGTTTAGGGGTAGAGGCAGAAGGCCTATGGGTTTAGGGGTTTCAAGGGCTTACTGCTGAGGGGCTGAGGGCATAAGTCAAGGAATTAGGCTGAGGCTGAGTTTATGCTGAGGGCAGAGGGCTGAGGTATAGGGCTGAGGGACTAGAAGGAGGAGTAGAGGGTAGAGGGTAGAGGTTTAGGGTAGAGGGTTAATAGTTTAAGGGTTAAGGGTAGAGGGTTAGGGGTTAGGGGTAGAGGGGAGAGAGATAGAGTGAGTGAGTGAGAGAGAGAGAAAGAGAGACATGAGAGAGGGAGAGGGGGTAGGAGGGATAGACTTGAGAGAGATGGGGGGAGAGAATGGGAGAGATGGAGGGAGGGTGAAGGGTAGAGGGTAGACGGCTCCTATTGATCTAGGCCCACAATACACAAGGCAAAGAGGGGGAGAGATAGATATATAGGAGGATGTCCCAATGAAAGGAGAGGGCATGAGGAGGGCTGAGAGAGAGGGGGTGAGTGGAGAGAGAGAGGGAGGCCATGGGCAGAGGGCAGAGGGTCTGAATCGATCACGGGCCCATGGTCCATGGTCACGCCAAGATGTCTCACGGGTCCAGGGACCCACACCGAGACAGATGTGAACAACGCAGCAGATGTGAGACAGACAGACCTGACGATTTTATTTATATATATGATCCAACATTTTGTGCCATGATGACATGTCCTGACATAATAGGAGACAGATGTGATGGAGAGACCAGGAGACATCTGGATACAGATGCAAGATGGCCCAAATGTCTGAGGGCCCACTGGGCTGGGCCCAGGGTCTGAGGCTGACCTAGGCCCAGGGCCCAGTCAAGGATCTAGGCCACGGGCAGAGGAGAGACAGAGTGATGGGACCCGAGAGAGAGCACGCAAGAGAGGAGTGGAGGCCAAGAAGATGGCAGATAATGGGGCAGAGGCTAAGGGCTCTAGGGCTAAGGGCAGAGGGCTAATGGGCTTTAAGGGGCCAAGGGGCAGAGGGAGTGGCGAGATAGAGAGTGACTGGAGTGGGAGAGACACCAAGAGTGGGAGTGCAGGGAGTGAGAGACCAGTTTTACAAGTATATTGTGCCGAGTGTGGCCATGTTGAGTGGCCCATGGCCCAGGCCCATGACTAAGGGCCCAGGGCCCAGGGCCCAGGGGCTAAGGCTCAAGGGCAGAGGGAGACATAGGAGTGAAAAGAGAGACCCGAGGAGTGGAGAGGGGCAGGAGTGAGACACTCAGAGAGAGGGAGGGAGAAGATAGAGTGATAGAGGGTTAATGGTAGAGGGTAGAGGGTTTGAGGGTTTAGTGTTAAGGGGAGAGGGGAGATAGATAGAGGGAGTGAGAGAGAGAGAGAGACCTGAGAAAGGGAGAGGGGGTAGGAGGTAGAGATGAGAGAGAGAGGGTAGAGTGTAGATTACCTTTAAGGATTTAGGGTTAATGGTAGAGGGGAGAGAGATAGAGGGAGTGAATTAAAGATATGCTTGCAATTACACTTGAAATGAAAGAAATTGAGATAACAATAATTCTACAAATTGAAACAAAAAATTGAAAGAAACCAACAAAAGCACAAAAAACAATTTCAAACCTTGAAATCTAGAAAGTCAAATTCAACAAGGACTAAGATGCCAGTAAGGGTGTCTTGCTACTACTGGTGTGATTTTGAGGTTCCAAGGATTGGAACGGACATCAAACAACAGAGAGAGGGTTATGAGCTAGAAACCCAAGAGGGAATAAGACACCAGGAAGGGAATTTTAGTCCTAGCATAGGTTTTTTTCAAAAAAGAAACAAATTCTAGATTGTCAAAGTGTTCACAGGTTGCCTATTCAGGTAGCTGATGTTTAGAAATAGAAAAATGTGCAAATGAAAGAAAGAGAAAGTAACTAGTGGCAGGCAATTGAATGGAAAGTTGAATGCATTTTTTTCAATTTTGAATGCAATAATAATGTTTCTAAATGAAACTAGGATGATGAACAATGCATTTTTCAGTTTTCCAATGAGATAAAATGATGCAAGAAAGAAAAAATGAAACCTATATGCACTTTCACTAATGCAAATATGAGAAACCCTAAATGCAATTTCACTAAATATGAGTGAACCTAGATGCAATTTCACTAATGTAAGATGAAATGCAATGAATGCAGCCTAGATCTAGGACTTTCCAATTTATCATTGAAATGCTCTAGAGCATTTCCCCTACAGGAGTCGCCATTTGTTGTGCATTTTTTGCACACGTGCCCTGCTGAGAGCAGGGACTCTCTCTTACTTTAGCCTTGGATGATTTTGATCATTTGATTATGAGGATTTGATTTCTTTGAAAGTTCCTAATTGCTTATCTTGTTTGTGTAAATTTCGCTTCCAAAGTAATACTTTGAAAATCTTGAGTGCTTGCCTTGAAAACCCAACAGAGGTTGGCTTTATAATGTTTTCAGAGACTTCAGCTCCTTGAGGAATTCCATCTTCCCCAAAATTTCCCAAAGTTCCTCCATCACCTCAGATTCTTGAAATCATTTTGGGTTGTCTAGTCATTGCATTTAGACTTCCTGTACAGACTCTGTGGATTGTGTTTAATGAATTTTAAGGGAGTTTTATATTGTAAATCGATGTCATTTGTCTTCCTTTGAAGTTGGAAGGGTTTAATCTCTTAGTGTTGTGTGTGAGTCTTGTGCTTGGGCTTTGGATCACCTGCTTTGGTGGCATTTTTCTGGTGACTTTTCACATTTTCCTAAGTTCAAAGATTCTTACCAGTCGCTATCTTCACGACTTTCTCTTCATCTATGGTATTTTACAGTGCCTTTTCTTTCAACTGATGAATATCAATCGCTCTATGGTGTTTTGAATGTACTTTAAATATGGATTTTGATGTGTTGAGGGTCTATAATTAAATTAGGGTTTCCCCCCTTTGTTCTTTTGATACCTCCTCTAAGATTGACATGGCCATCTTTGCTAATTTGATGATTTGATTGCACTATTCATTGCTAGTTTTTACCCCTCCCTAAATTTGATCTCATGCATGATTTTGATTCGACCTAGAGTTTCGATCTTGGATCCCTTGCATTTGATAGAACTGATGTTATTAGAAAATTTGAGTGGTTAGTTTTCATTTGCATACGATAGCTTCCTTGATCTAAATATTTTGAGGTATTCACCATGGTTTAGTCAAGCCAACAAGTGGGATAAGACTGAAATTGTGTGTTCATGACAAAACCCTAGGGTTTAGATGTTGAATTTATTAACAATGCTATCGAATCACCCTCGAAGGAGCTAGAAATTTGAATCCATCACTGAGCAATCTGAAGTGAATTGAATCGAGCTCGATTCCCCAAATTTGTGATCATTCGATCAATTGGGTGAATTCCTAACGAAGTCAAAGATTTCAAGATTTTGTGAATTTCGTGGATTTCCTTTACCTTAGGAATTCCCCAGATTTCCTTCACATAGTCGTTTTCCCGAAAGCATGCCTAAAATGTGAAAACCATGTTGACTTTGCAAGATTCTACTACCTTAGGATTTTACCGATCATCCATTGTTCCTTCATTTTCCTAAAATGTGTGAATTATTTCCAATTTCGTAGATTTTCATCCCTAACGGAATTCCCAAAAATCTGTTGGAAATGAAGAATTGAGGGAATAAATGAGTCAATGGTTGATGATTTTGCATCACGTGATCGATTTGAGTCATTTAAAGGTGTATAATGTTATTTCTTAAGTAATGATGATGATTGAATGAGTCTTGGATGCTTATTACGCTTTCATCACTAAATTCCACCTAGCTTGGAATTCCCCAAAATTCCTATTTGCCCTGAATTCTATAAAGGGGTGAAAATCCTGAACTTTTAAGAAGATGTGCTTTAATGTTTTTTCAAAGGGATTTTGATCATTTTTTGGATTTATCTGACTAATGAACATTTTATTCGTGATGGACTAACTCAAACTCTCATGTTGTAATGGATATTTATTGTGGTCCCTTTCTGAATGCATGTTCAAGGTAATGGATCCCAATGATGAGGGAGCTTGTGTCTTAAAGGCTGAGAGAATCAAGTTGAACATGAAAAGCAAGATCCCTAAGAGCAAGTTAGCTTCCATTTGGTCAGAAGTAATAGATACCAATGTTGGGAGATGGGAGTATGAGGAGTTTAAAGCAAGAATGGCAGTGCATGATCCTCCTCTCTTAGCAAGTCTAGATTGGTGAACTCTGGGTTGGCTCATGTGGTTGGCTTCCCTCCTATAGTACAATACTATGAGCTAGTCTTGGAATGTACCAAACACTATGATCCAGACACACAAATAATAATTGGTCCACAAGGAAGGGTGATTTCCAATTTCTCTCATGTCTTAGTGGCTTAGACATTTGATATGCCAGATAGATCTCATGTGGTGAGTTTTGATCTTGACATAGCCAAGAAGTAATATGTAGATGATACAAATAAGGCTTTGCAAGTTATCAATTCTTGGTTGGAAAATCCCAAGCCACACACCTCCAAGTTGCCAAAGAAGTTGTTCAGGTCCAAGTTCAAATCAGAATACTATGATGCAATCACCCTCCTTAGCAGAGTGGTGGGTTTGAAGACTGCAGGGATATTTGAAAGCTAGATGTTTTACATCATAGTAAGAATGGAAAAAAAAAAAGATTATCATTGGAAAGGTGTCATCAGTGTCATGATCCATGAACAGTTGTGCAATGTTTTGCAGACCAAGAGCTTTATAATCACATCTTACTTGGTTTATGCCTTGGCAAGATTTCATCCATACAAGGGGTTGAGTACATGTGGGATCTTTGGCCAGAATGTTATCTATGAGGTTTATCCCTAGTTGCATTTGGATAGCTCAAGCTATAGGAGGGTGAATGATGCATTCACCATATATATCAGAAGATTGCTACAAGCGGTAGAGCATGTGAGCATCTTTGATGCAGCTAAGAAATTGGTATAGAAATATGGAGCATGGTTTATTTAGTTTCCTACCTTCTCATATGTTAGAATTGATGGTTGCCAAAGGGATCGTTATAGATTGCCAAGATACCCAACATACCACATCATACTTTTGGAGGTTTCCAGGAAAATCTCCACCTTTGATGAGATTTTGAAGAAAGACTTGCATAAAATGAGATTGGGAGGTGACTTCCCATTGAGGATAGGAGTCAATGATGCTTTCCCTTCTTTGATCACAACACACTCTTCTGAGGAAGAAATGAGCACTCTAGATTTAGCATTCCACTCCAAAAGGCCTAGATTTGATAAGATAGGATAAGCTCAAAAGAAAGCTAGTAGAAAATCCAGGCACACAGATGACATTGAAGATTATTGGGAAAACTGCAAAGATGAATTTGAAGTCCTAAAGAAGAAGTTTTCAAGATTGTCTGTCCACCTAATCAGGCTATACAACATCAAGGCCATTGTTGATCAACTTAATGATGATCAATATTTAATACAGAATTGTGATTATGAGTCCATCAAAGATAAGCCAATAGGAGAAATTGACTAGCTAGAGGAAGATAAAATTGAATTGGATCAAATCAATGCTCCTGTAATCAAGTATACCAAATTATGGATGAAGCATAAGATATGGGAACTGGACAATGAGGGGAAGCAGTACACATATAACTTGATGGGAAGTCTAGAGTCCCAATCCACCTTTGAAGATGAGTAGGATCCAAAAGGTAAAGAAAAGGTGTATTCCCCCTTCAAAATCAAAATCAAAGGTATCCAAACAGAGGTTGAGGAAGAAAATTAAAGGAAACCCAGTGCTAAATGAAGGAAGACTGCCTTGAAGGAGAAGTCATTTACTCAAGAGTAAGAGCATGAGGAAGAAGGGAAGAAGTATAGTGTACCTTTTCCTAAAATGAGGAGAGTGGTAAGAATATCAAGAAAATAGAATGAGCCCCCCAAAAGACAAGGAAAAGAGGACATAGGACCACAGGTGGTAGATGTAGAGAGCTTTGGAGAAAAGACACAAGTTTATACTAGGAAGGACAAAACTCTCTCTCCAAAAGAAAGTTTGACGAAAGAGGGTGCTCCTATAGTTCTTCCTGCTGCACAACAAGAAGACACTCCTACTCCTCCTTCAACCCTGTAGTTGAATGATGAAGAGGGGGAAAATAGAGGTTGTTGTTGAAGGGGCACATCAAGGGGAGGATACAGAAGAATTCCATGTTGGAGATCTCCATAGTGCAAAAGTAGAGCTTGGAAACATTCTCCAGTCATCTTTAGTATCTTATGAGGACTCACCAGTCAAGAATGAAGAGGAGAAATCCATGGAAGAGGAAAAAGAACATGAAAGGACTCCCTCTCCTATTCAAGTTATGACAAAGAAATTAGATTAAGAGGAGAGTCAAAAGCTAGAAGATAATAAGGAGAAAGATGAAGGAGAAGGAAAATGTGAAGAGGTCCTCTCAGTGCATAATGTAGATGCTGACCCCACCGTAGGTTGAACTGAAAAGGGAAAAGAAAATGAGCAGTAGCCGAATGCTTCTACCCCAAGTTGGCTCAATGAAATATTGAAGAGTAAGAAAATGGTTGTAGATGACACTCCTCCAAATGGGGATGAATTGTTGGCCAACATAAGTAAGGGGAAAACAAAGAAGAATGATAGGGTGATTTCCAAGATCACCAGGGATGAAGCATTTAGATGATGCATCCACCTATATTGTTTTCATGGAGAAATATCAGGATCTCAAGGTGGAATGGGATAGGGTCATCAAGAAATCTAGGGAGGAGATTAAATCCATTGATAGAAGATTCAAAGTGTTAATTACTCCACCTTTGGCTGACCTAGAGAGTATTTTCCTTATGGTGTAGGATAAAATGGGTCAATATAAGGACAAGGGGCCAACTAATGAGTGAATACATCAAAATTTGTGCTTCCCATTATCCTTCCTTTGTCCTCTACATGCATTGGACCGATTGCATTGAAGATTCTAGGTCGACCTGGAAAGGAGCCTCAATCATTTAATGCAATTCTATATTTTATTTTAGGAATTTTCTAGGCTGACTTGTTTTGTGGCTGACCTTCTTTGTAACCCTAAATGGGCCGACATGTTATGAAACTCTATAAATATGGCATCTTGCCTCATTTTTAAGGGATAGATAATTAGACTTTGAAGCGAGCTAAGTGATAGAGAAAAAGCTAGTGCTAGGAGTTAGTTTTATTTTGAAGCAAGTGTTGTAACATAGAACACAAGAATTGTTGTTGTTATTTGATGATTCAATACAATTGAAGACATTGTTCTTTTGCTGATTTCTCTTGTGTTGACTTGTCTTTTCTTGTTGTTCTATCTTTTGAGATTTCTTGAGAAATACTAGATATATGTTAGCTTTAGAATTAGATATGATTCAATGGTGTTTATGTTTTAGTGCTTAAAGTGTTTGTAGCAATCCCTGGTCCATTGTGAATGTTTGTTCATTTCAATTGAAATAGGGTTGTTTTGGATGAATGTTCATGATTTGAAAACCTAAGTTAATTCCTTAGAAGATTACACTATTTCTGTAAGATTGTAGGTTCATATAGGTTAAGCAAGAATTAGTTTTGGGGGATTGGTCCATTTCAAGTATTTCATCATTAGCATTGTTGATCTTAGGAGTAGTTTTGATCTTAGGAATCTCTCTTACACCCTCATCTGTTGATATTTCTCTATTATTTTTGTTAGATTTAGGACTTGAAGTATCGCCATATTGCAAGATATGATAAGTTTGAAGATTCAAAATTTGTTTGTAAGGTCCCTTTGTGATTACCAACATTTTCACATTTATCACTAAGTTGTTTTTGCATTGTCAAGACCTGACATTAGAGACCTTGGGGTTATTTATCAAGGCTTGCTGATAGAGATTTACGTTTCAAGAGAGATAGGATACTTGTATCTTGTCTGAGTTATTGTTCAGAAAACACCATCAACATGAATAGTGCATTCTTGCATGTTGTTGAGCTAAGATAGTTGATGTAGCATAGAAGATATACTTGCAAGCATTATTACACATCTTATTTGAGATGAAGATCTACATTCTTCATGGCCACTACATTTTTATTGTAGATTTATCTTCCAAGACAACATCCAAGGTATCATCAATTAAATATTGCTTGTTTCATGCTTCAATTTCCTTATTTCATCATTTGGTTTAATTACCTAAACTAGGTTTTATTTAGGAAAACCCGTATTCACTAAAAATAAACAAGTTTTTCTTCCCTTGAGTGTGTATTTATAGATTTACAAGTTGAATATTAAGTGGAGAAGAAGCTTACAACAAAATTTTCAAAGTTGTAAAGTTGCAAGATTGATCTTTATAGTGCAAGAGCAAAGAATTGAAGCTACACAATTTATTACATGTTTTTGGGAGCTAACAACCAAGGATATGAGAGTGAAAACATCAAGGAAAATAACCCAAATCTTAGTTTCAGAAACCCTAATTGGGACCCATTCACCACTAAAGGTGAATGAATCCTTTATGTCTTAAAAATAGACTTCTTGCAGCAAGGTACACATCAATTTAAGATCTAAAAACTCCCCTCATAGTTGCTATAACAATTATGGTTTGTTTCTAATTGTTATTTGTATGTTTTGGCTCTCATAATTGAGTGAAACATCCCTTGGGAAAATTAGTGGTTTATTATCTTAATTTATTCACCTTAATGAACCCTATTTCCGTATGTTTCAAATTAATAATAAAATTAGCTTAATTATGCCTTGATTTGGTGTTGACATAGTGTTTATTTAGGGTGTTGTAAAGTGTTTCTTCACACTTTCACGCTTATCTAGGCTTTATTAATTAATTGAAATTAAGTATTCCTTAATTGGTGAATGGGTCCTCACTAGGTCCTAGGACCCCCTTTTGACATGTAACATTTCACAATCGCCAAAGTGTTTTCTAGCTAAGTATGTTAGGATCCATTCACCACCTAGCGAATGGGTCCTCACTTAACCCTAGGACCCCCCCCCCCATCCCCCCCAACCCCCTTGGGGTATTTTTTGGTGATATTTGAATGATTTCAAATCCTTGATTTGATGTTTTATTGTGTTATTTGAATTTCAAGATTTAAGGGTAAGATATGTATAAATACAAGGCTATTTCATTTAGTTTCACCAAGCAATTTTGAACAAGATCTTCATAAGAAATCAAGAGTGCCTTCACAAGAGCATTATAAAGTATACAAGAGCATTCAAGAGCATATTATTGAATTTTATTGTAGCAATCAAGGATCTATTTCATCATGTCAAAGACAAAGTGCATCTTGCATGTTGTTGAGCTAATGTGTTGATGTAGCATTCAAGATCCAATTCAAGCATTGTTTCACATCAATGTTCATGATCAAGGTCTACATTCATTGAGGCCACTTCATGCAAGATTTTTGATTTGTACTCCAAGGTTCAATTGAGGATTGGTGATTTTTGACATTACATTTTGTTCATTCATCATTCCTTTCATGCATTGTTTCATTTCAAGGTTCAATTACCAAAATGGGATTTGACCAAGGAAAACCCCTATTCCCTAAAAATCAACATTTTTCTCCTCTTTGATGTGTGATTGTAGGTTTTAGGTTGAAGATCATTTATAAAGATTTTTTTAAAAAAATTGGAATGTTATCAAATTTGTCACTTTTCTTGCAAAATCACAAAAATTGAGCTATCAAATTTACTTCTTAGTTTGCAATAGTCTCCCACTAGGATTTGGAAGTGTAGACATTGAAGAGCAGAACCCACAATTGATTTTCCAAAACCATAGCCAGGACCCATTCGCCATTGGGAAAATGAGTCCTTAGTGAGGCCCTAAAAAGCACCTTTTGCAATAGGTACACCACATTTTACCCTCTTGAAACCTGCCTTTTGATTGGTATATCAGTTAGGTTTGTTTTCTGATTATTAGTTATGCATTATAGCCCTCATAAATTGAATGAAACATCTAGTAAAATTAGGTTCATCATCTTGTTAATTCATTATGGTCAACCTCTTTTTATATGTTTCAATAAAATACATATTACAACATTAAATTAAGGTATAATTTAGTTCATTTTAATATTAATTCCCAAATTAAGTTTGAAAATAGGATAAATTTTCCTACACTACACATGTCAAGAAGCACTTACGTGAATCTTGTACAGATACAATCCTATTAGGAAATTAAGGTTTACATTAAATAAACCAGTTAATTGTTAGTTTTTAGTTTTAGGGGATTTTTTCTGTAAGGGAATTTAGAGTGGTTACTCATAGGAATACAATGATTTATAAAAAAATTGCAATAAACATTGTAAATGCACTGAAACAAATCAATATCTTATTATAATGTTTTTTATTATTTTGTGCAATGGTTTGATCTAGTTTTCTATGTGTTCTACCATTTTAACATGGTATCAGAGCAATAAAGATTCCTAGCATGTGGGAGAGTGACACAACACATTTGAAGAATCCCTGAGGGCATGTGGAGGAGACAAGCTGCCCTATTTTTTATGCATACTATAATGAAGAATATTGCCCAACGGTTGCATTGAATAGAGAGGAATTCAAAAAGATGAGCAGTAGTAGTGCATTGATCAAGCAAATAAAGGCACGACAATGCTTTGACAAAGATGTCCAAAATTTGTGCATTTAATTCTATTATTAAATGATTCTACCAACTTTGTGTATGCAAGGACCATTCAATCTGATTACTTGGTCATTTGATTTTTTGTTAGTCATTTCAAGAATTTGATGCAAAATAGAAGTGTTGGTGTGCATTCTTGTGCATGGGAAGCTTTTTATTAGGCGTATGTGAGAGATGCTATGCAAACAGTATCAATTTTTGTTGATTATTTTTAAAGGAATTGAAGTTTTAACTATCAAGGATATCAATTTTATTATCTATGATTTGGAGAGTTTGAATTGGTAGTTATAGTACATGTTTATATACTGAAGATAAGCATCTAATTTTTTGTTTGTTAAAAGATTCTAGTAAAATGAGTTTATATGGTATTTAATATGCATAAAAGAGGTGCATTGTGGTGGAAGGAGGACATAGGGAACAATTTGGTTTGGAATCTCATTTAAGCATTGTGTTTTTTAATATCTTAAAATAAAGTATTCAAAAAGCTTGCATATGCAATTACTTTATGTAAGTGGGGTTATAAGTTGTGAAAGCCATAGGTATTGAATTGAAATAAGATTGCATTAACGATTGAGACTAATACTCATTATTTTATGCATTTAAACTTGGTCATTTTTTGAACATATTTTTCATGTGAAGAGTGTGCATCAAAGGAAAGATTTATTCTTACTTTGGTGTCATAATGAAATATTTTATACATATCATGAGAGCATAATACATGGTTGTTTGCATAATGTTCATGTTCTTCAAGTCAACCATGTTACACTTGGCAGAGATTTCAAATTAAAATGCTTGTTCTATCAAAGAGACTAATGAGAAATCAAAAGAATAGACTATAATAGGTCCTATTAGAGGCTGGAGGAAATGGAGGCAGGAGGACATTTATCATCCCAAGCTAGCTTCTCACTCAGGGATGATTCCTTGCATGAGAAGTATTTTTTTCATCTCTAGTCCTTGCAGGAGCAAGATGGGGCATATAGTGATTTATTGGTTTGTGGATAGTTGAATTCACAAACTTGCTAAGTTGTTGTTGGTATGTGGATAGTTGAATCCATAAACTAGCTATGGATAATTGAGTTTGTATCAATCCATAGTTTTGTAGATGTGTATTTATGGATAATTGAGTAAATCTCGATTCACAAATGGAGGAGTGTTATTTTGGATAATGGAGTGAGTCTTGATTCATAGTTGGTTGGTGATTTCCTTGTGAATAGTGGAGTATCTTTCAATTCACAGGTAAATGTTTGATAATCGAAACATTTACCTAGAACTAAGGAGTATGGGTTGATGTTGATGTAGAGTTGCATAATTAGAAGATTTACCAAGACATAAGGAGTTTGGGTTAATACTTAATACATTTTCCTAGACAAATGAGTTTGGTTTGATCCTGATGCAAGGTTGGCTAGTCAAAATATTTTCCTAGACAAAGAAGCTTAGGTTGATGCTAATACAATATTTTGGTTTTTTTTCTTTTTCTTTTTGTAATGTAAATCTTAAGTGGGGCACATGTTAGGAATTTAAGGTTTACACTCATAGATTATTCCTTTATTTTTATTTTTCTATTATGTAAACCTTAAGGGGGGTTGTTAGGAAATTAAGGTTTACATACAATAAATTAGTTAATAGTTAGTTGTTAGTTTTAGGGAGTTATTCCCATAAGCAAATTTGGAGTGGTTATTGATAGGAATGCAATGCTTTATAAGTATTTTGCAATAAAAATTGTAAATGTGTTGGAACAAATCAATATCTTATTATTATGTTTTTATTATTATGTGCAATGGTTTGATTTGATTTTTTGCATTTGTTCTACCATTTTAACAAATCCTTCTACTATACAATAGTATATTTCCTTGCACATTGTTCTATGTATGTACATCAGTAGGATAACAAAATGGTTTTCTCACACTTTCCAATAAGGGTCCTTGAGACAATCTTCAATTTGCTAGGACTTTAAATAGTTGGTAAAATTTATCATTAGATAAGCCAAAGGTATTGCAGCGCCTAAAAAGGGGTCTACTATCATAAATATCGGTATACAAGTGACAATTCCTTGTGTATTGTTCTTTGAATTTATAACAATGGCGAAGGGGTGAAATCACCATATCACATTGTCAATATGAAGAGCCTTAAAAAAATAATCTCTCAAACTCAACATATCTTCTCGTAGAGAGCAAATGAATTTTGAATATGAGTTTAAGTTATCTAAATGTCTTTATTTGATACATGCATAAGGATAATACAGACCCAAATAGGAGTTAATCCACATCATACAATGAAAAAGGTTATTTCCTGATTGAACAATACCGATAGCCATGACTACTATTCATGGCATTTTGTTCTCTTTTCTAGAAAAAATACAACTTACACTTGTTTGATATTTCTAAAAAAAAATTGTCAAAAACTTAAACTACAAAACCCAAATTACATTTAATGATGAAGAGATGAACAAAAATGTCTACCTAAAATCCTCATGTAAGCGTGTACAATTGTACGCTTGAATTTATTTTCCTTTTTAATAAAAATAAGCTAAATGGGCACATGTCCAAAGAATGACAGTAATAGTATCGAGTTGGTTTTGACACCTGCCAGTTGTATAAGCTTAAAAAGATCCATGACCTTATTAGCCTACTAGTTTTGCACATGCCATCCAATTGAAGAAGTCCAAGAGACCACATCTCTTTGTGACATTTTTTTCAACGGTTCAGATGGCTTTTGTTTCCAATACTTTATGTGGTGGATTTTCTGAGTTAAAAACAAAGATTTGAAAGATATTTTTTGCTTACGTATAATTCATCCACGTTAAAGATACGGTATGTTTTCAGAGTATCAACAAAAAATTCTCGTTACTTTTAACAACTCAATGGGCGAATAACACGCCTCACCTTGTCTGTGTCCTTGGCTGCTCTATAATAATAATGTAACATCACACTTCCCTGGCTTTCCATGATAATACAACTAGCGCTTGCACCTTAGCAAGGCGCAAGGGTTACGCCGATAGGAGGGTATACTATGGTAGTGTATTCGAAGGGCAGAGAGGGGGGAGAATGCATGGGCAAAGTGCAATTTGGTTTTTTTAAGTAGAGTAGAACATGCCAAGTGGATGAAGAATACAATATATTATCTTAAATGGTTGAAGTGTCAGAACATTATAGCTCAACTGGGGCCAAGTACATTTGTTGGTAGTTCATGATATACAAAATGTGTGCTATGAGAAGTCAAAATACTGGTGAACAATTTTGTATTAGAACTTTTTTTTGGACTAAACACAGTACAATTGTTGGTGTTTGATGGTGAGGAGCTATGATATATTCCATTCGGTTTCAAGGCCTGCAAAGCAAAAGAAATGGAATGGTTAGGTGGGAACATTATTTGTTGAAATGTACAATGATTGCTCCATGTTCAATTTATTATAAAACTATTAAATATGCATCTATATTTACTTTCTAAAAGAGAAATTGCTGATATAAGAATATGCAGGAGCGACATGAGGGAGAAAGGGAAAAGAGTTGTGCACCTTGACTTTTTAGAGATAGTTGTTGTAATCGGGCTTCCTCTTCTTTTCTCATAGTTGTGTATGGGTGGTTATGCATTTTTGAGAATCTCTCAAAGGAGAACATTGGCTGAATATGAAGGTTGTTCAACGATTTCACTCTGGATATAGCTGTAAATGTAAGTCCTTGTCATTCTATTTTTCCAATGTCGATAGTTGCTCTGGATAGCGTTAGGCCTTGGGATTTGTGTATGGTAATAGCCCATGCCATTGTGAGTGGAATTTTCCTACGACTGCCCAATGATACAGGTATTATCAATATACTTTTGGGGTCATTTGCATTCCATGCTGGCCCACTATAATTATCGATCCTTGCCACAACATAAAGTGGAACATCTGGTGGTTTGGAACCAAGGCTGTAAACTATCTCAACAACTTCACCTAAAGCTCCATTTACAAGGCCTGCTTGTGTCCATATGTTGGTTGTCAGCATGATGCGCTACCCTCTACAAAGTAATACCTGCTTTTCAAGCTATTCATCAGTAGTTGCATTATCTACTTCAGCCCTGGTGGTAGTTGCAGCACTTATTGCAATTGGACGGTTTAACAATTTCAACATTCTTCTATTGTGAAGTCTAACTAAATCATTGGTAGCAAACAAGTGCATTGAATTGTCGAATATTTCTTTTTCGCTAGAGGTGAGATGCTTATCTGTGCGTGTTTTTAAAAGTTCCCAATCCTCTTGTGATGCTTTTGCATTGCGTATGTTTTGCAATAGTTGGCAGAATTGTCTTTGGTCTGGAGTCTCACCCTGTTGACGAAACACTGTGTCTAAGGTGACAACGGTCGTGAACTGGTCCCATAGTGTTTTTGCATTTGAGTGTGATGTGTAAATAGGCTTGTCCAGTACAGGCGGGAGCTGTGCAAGGTCACCTATTAGGATTATTGACACACCACCGAAATAAAGATGTTGTCGATGCGGGAAGGCCTCACGTAGTCTCGCATCTATCTTTAGTAGCAACTTTGGTCCTATGAAGCTCATCTCATCAATCAACACATATCTTATGTGTTTCATCTCTTCCTGAAATGTTATTAATGATTGGCCTTGCAGTGGGTGCATTTCTTTGATAGGAATTCGAAGCATTGAATGTATAGTTGATGCATGTATATTAAATGCAGTAACCCCTGTAGGAGCCAATGTGAGTAGTTGGTGTTGCTGGTGCAGATTGTAAGTATCAAGTGCTTTTCTTATGCGAGCAATCAAGTATGATTTCCCTGTACCTGCTGTCCCTTGAATAATCATGTGTAATGGTTTATTTGACTGATGTTTGCTATGGTTGATAATATGTGTGAGTGCTAGTTTTTGTTTGGAAGATAATGTATAGTCTGGGACATCATACTTAGTTGGAGCATGCCTTTCATGGCTACATGCTTTCTCCATGTTTATAAATTGTGTGGCAATTTCATGAAGCTCTTGGGGCACTGAAAGTTGTTCCCATCTGTAGCTGCTATCAAACTCACGCCTGCCAAGGAGGTCAAGCTCATTTAGGCTGATGTTGTTTGAGGGGCCCATTTGCGAAAATAATTCCCATTCATTCATTTCTAGCATGTCCCTTTTGTCCATGTCAATTTCACTGTCTGATTTTGCATCGTCGGTGTTTATGTCTAACGGGGCGGTGCGCGAGACATGCCATACATCATATTTGGATGTATTCATTTGCTTCCAATTTGCAAGTATTGTATCCTTAGTTATCCCTATGTCGATTTCCAAGCTTCGGAAGTGCTTGTACAGCAGGAGCTCACTCCAACAAAAAGTTTCAAACTGGTCTGAGTCCTTGTTTGGGATGGTGTAGAACTTTGGGAAAACATTGACAATCGCTTTGACCTTTCTTTCTTTCCACTTGCATCCCTTGCGACTCGCAGAGTATGAGAAAGATCGTGCAGATTCAAGTAGCGTTGTTGTCTCCAATTCTGGAGGTCGATTAATGTACGACTGAAGGTAGCTAGGTTGTAGATGGCTTTCATGTGGACCTCTTGTTATTCGATGGAACATTTTGCGTCCAACATTCAAAGATGTAAAAGGTTGATTACAAACATTAAGCGACAATTTCTGAAGCATATGGCATGTTTCTTGTGCTCCAATATCACGCTCTGCCACGATTTCTACCATGAATTTTCGATATGCTGTGAGGGCCAGGACATCTTGTTTTTTGGTTGCAGATATTCTTGCTAGCATGTTAGTACAAGTCTCAGATGCTCTCTCTGCTTTTGATGCATATTTGGCAATGTATTTTAGAACAACTGCCCGCGAGATGACAGGTTGACAATCTATGTTGGCTCTCCATATTGAAATCATTTTTGGATTGTGTATGTTTAACCTATCATCATTCCGTGCAGGTTCATATTGTTTTGTCCCATAGTTGTCACATGATAGGGTAGATATAATTTTCTCTTTCCATGGAGCTTTGTATCGACATTCTACCTTTTTCCCTTTCTTTCGCAAGCATGTCCCCTCTCTGCATTTTGTGTGCCTTTGGACACAATTTATGATCTCTTCGTAGTCATGAGAGGGGTCTGTAGCAAATATTTGTGTTGTGTCTAGTAAGCAAGGATCGTCTTGGAAAGATCAAAAAATCAAGTTGTTTCTTGCTGGTGCAGCACGGGGATTCCAAGCACTGACATACTTGTCAAAGAATTTCCTAGCCTGTTGAACTGCTACACTGTCATCCCAATCAAGTTTATCCATGTACATGTGCAGTGCCACGATGCTGCCATTCATACCTGTACCAGTAATCTTTTGCATTGAGGAGTTTCTCAATTACCTCTTCACGAAACACTGTGAATCGCTGATGCAAGTACAATGATGTGGTGTGGGGGTTGTTGACTACATTTTCTAAGCGCTGTTTATTTGTTTGCATTCCTACCGGCACACCATCCGAGATCAAACATTGTAGGTCTGGCCACTTTGTGTCTGCTACACTTAATGTGAAGAATAGAGTGGGAGACCCTATCTGGTTGATCATATTTGTTAGTTCAGCACGACATTTGTTCCAATATGGTCTTGTGCCTCGCATTGAAGAGCCAAAGTGCATGAGCTCTTGAGCTAATTGTGTGTCAGGTAAGTTTTTCAAGTGTGCTCGAAGGTCCTCAATAGTGGTTGGCATGTTCTCTTCTGCATTTTTTTTAATGAAAACTACAGCAAGCCCTTGGCTACGATGCCGCATCATAAGATTAAGCATGAAATATCAGAACCTTGGATGCCTTCCAAATCTATGGTCATGAAATCTCATTAAGTGGAGTGCATACTCATGCATGTGCACTTCCCTAATTCGTGGTTGCATTTGTAGTGCAACTCCAGTTGGAAAGAGTGTTAGAAATGCCATATCAAGTAACCCTTCAGTATTGTATTCATTTATCGGCGATGAGTTTATTTCAAGCCAGTCTATAATGTTGTTTGTGTTGTCGTCAAGGTCTAATGTTTTCTTAATAATTTCTAACTCACAGCATCTATTTGGAAGTCTAGCCATAAATGACGATGTGTTTACTATGCTGCGTTCAATATCATCCCCATCAGAGGCAATTTCATTATTTGGAACGACCATGTCTTCATTGGTTTCAACGGTATGTAGCATATTCGATATGTTTGTTCTTGCTTCAAGGAATTGCTCTAAGTGCTCAAAACTTATTGCAACATCATGATAGTCATATTTGACTTTGTATTGCAACACATCTCTGATATGACTTCTACTGACATAACAATCATAATAATGACCTTCTGTATGCAATCTTTGAACTATGAGAATGTCCAACTCTTGTATTCTTCGTGGAAGAACTTTTGAAATGTTAGTGATATCTTGCGGGAAGCTAATCGTGTGGCCACTATATCTATATTGGCCTCCAATAGTGTGGGTTACCTGTAGTACGGAGCTGATTTTGGCAATGAGCGTTTCCTCCACTTGGGTGAGTCTTTTCAAAACAAACGGTTGCTCTCCTGGGTCCATGTTGTTGAGTGCAGAGAACCGATGGATGCCTCTCTCAGTGAAACATCTCTTACAAGTTGCGTTAGCACCTGATGAATGGATGTGCATGCCTGGGTAACATTCCTTGCATACAATGCATGTTTTTCGGTTGGACAGTGCATCTATTCTTTGACGAAATTTTTTCATCACCATCATGAAGTTATCATTGTTGATGCATGTTGTTCCATGTTCATCTAGGCATGTTTGTTTCTATAAAGATCTATTGCGCTTTTTTGCATTTATTTCCTCCCTATGACGATCATAGTAAGCTTGACTTTTCTCACAATCTTGTAGTCTTCGGGCTTCTGTTAGCTGGGGGCTATTTTGACTTTCATGCAATCTTTTTAGTCGCCTTCGAGTAGCTATCTCTTCTCTATGGCGAGCATAGTAAGCTCTATTTCTTTCCCGATTTTGTTGTCTTCTTACCTCCTATTTATATGGGTCACTTGCATTGTTCCCTATTGAGGAGTCTGCCATATTTGGGTCTGGACACACCAGGGTAGATCAGGAATAAGAGCATAGCAAAACCAGATGAAAAAAAAAATGCTTATATAACCAAAATGTAGATGAACATGTAAAGATATTCCTAATTGGTTGACGAATGCATGTTGCAATATGAGGAGGAACACAATTTGGAGGCACAAGAGAAAGGTGCATATGTAAGCTGCTAAACAAACATGTGCATTTTTTTGTATATCAAGAGAAACAATATTTTACATATTTATATCCATCTAAAGGCATTAACATGATAGTTTTTTAGAAAGAAAAAGATATTGCCATAGTTATGTACAACATGAGTTTTTTTTTGCCATGCATACCATCTGTAGTCATACTACACTTTTAAAGAGACCATTGCAACTATATCAGGGGCTGTAGTATGGCTAGGGTGAGCCTACGAGTTCCACAACAAGTTGTGGCACAAGAACGGGCTCAATGGGGGGAGGAGCTTTTGCATTGCAGATTTCCTAGTTTTTTTTTTTAGCAAAAAACTATTCTCTTCAATGTAATCTAGTTGTTCGACCTTGGAAATGGTTGCTTTTAAGCGTTGCTCTGCATTGTACATTTCAAGGTTACAATGCAATGTGAATACATAATGCTTGTTCAAGACACTCCTAATCACCTCTTCCACATTTCTATCAGCAGCTTGATCAAATTGTAGACTATATAGTTTGTCTGCAGGCACGCCCATGAGTTGTGTCGCCCCTTCGTCGAATGCAATTGCCCATATTATATTTGTGTGGTCCTGCAACTTGACTTGAAGTATATACCTATAGTCACAGGTATCACATATTGCATTACATTTTCCACAAAACCACTTTCCATCATTTGTTTGTGATAGTCTTTTCTTACAAGGCTTGTTACTTGAGCGGGAAGGGCATGCTGGATAGCAAAATGAGTCAGTTTTTATGAATCGTGTTGTTTCCACCAACATGCATTGTAGAGGTTGAGCTGTATTTCGAGCCTCTTCACGAATGGCATTGATCGTCAGTCTTCTAGCAGGTGGGGCCATGTGAAAGGAGCTAGTAGTCAAAGCCTGAATGGTAGCATCATTTTCTTTGAACCATGTTTTAATCTATTCTGACTCTTCTATTTGAGGTTCAATCGATAGTTTTGTAGTGGATGAGGTGTTGATCACCTTTCCATTGAATTCAGACACATGCCCATTTTGAATAGCAAGTACTGGTGATTCATGCATGAGGTATTTCTCATCCAGCTGTGCACCCTGCTTTTCGGCTAATGACCCCCATAAAGTAACATTTATATTTGTGTTGGACATGTCAAGAATTGTTAAGGTTCGTCTTGCGACCTCTGTCCCATCTCTGGTGCATTGAAGTTTTGTTTTAGCACATTGGGTTTTTTAGCACATAGAAAGAATATTCTTGCACATTGGTGAAGTTTTGATGATTTTCTTAATTTAAATCCTTGATGTCGATGATGTTTGATCACATCAATTTGTGATTTGATGATAATTGATGATTTTGATAGGCTATATGTCCATTGATCTCATGATAGGTGAGATTCAATGATAGGATGATGATAATTGACCTCATGATAGGTGAGGATCAATTCGATATTGATTGATATGATAAAGCTCATGATAGGCAAGGTTGATTTGATTGATTCGATAAACGCCATGATAGGAAAGGTTAATTTGATTGATTTGATAAACCTCATGATAGGTGAGGTTGATTTGATTTATTTGTTAAACCTCATGATACACAAGGTTAAGTTGATTGATTTGATACACCTCATGATAGGTGAGGTTGAATGATATATTGATGCTCATGAGATTTGATCAAAGTCTCACGAGAGTTGATTAGATTGATATGTTGATTGATGCTGGTTGATGTTGGTTGATTGATGGAATTACTTGCAATTTTGTGTTGATAGGATCCTTTGACTAGTTTTCAGATCACAAAGTAGTTCCCGAGGACTTAGGATCTAATTCTCCATTTGACACAACCTAAGATAGTTATTATTACATGACGTGGGTTGTCCTCTCTCATTGGTTTGCACTAGATCAAGATCAACATGGGGTTATTGATAGCCTTAGTTGAGAGATGGCACAATGAGAATACCACTATCCATTTTCCCACTGGTGAGATCATAGTGACTCCTGAGGATGCATACCGGATTCTATAAATTCTTGTGGTTGGAGAGTTGGTTATATATGGTGCACATGAGTGGGGTGGGACCAACATGCTATGTTGGGTATTTTAGGATGATACAATTAGTGGCTACAAGATTCCATTGATGGACATGGTTATGCATACACCACATTTACTTTTTTATTAGATGGTTTCATTGTAGGGTTCTTTTGTCCTAACCGCAGGTAAAAGGGACTCTCGATTGGATGGGGCAAGATCTTATAGAGAATGATTTTGCATGGGGTTGTTGTATGCTAGCCTATCTTTACCATGATCTGCACTAGATGGTCTAATTTTGAGGGCTCAGTCTATCAATAGGAGTCACATTGCTCCAAGTCTAGGCCTAGGAGCATATAGCAGTCATTTAGCCTATGGGAGATAGACAAAGGCTAGTCATGAGGCCCTATGTTCACATCTATGTAGGTTGACTTACTCAGCCTAGGCTAGGCAAGGTGGAGTATTGGAGGAGGGTGCTAGATGATTTGGAGGCTATTGTGTGGAGGCCCTATGTTGATTGTGAGTTGTGGCCTGAGGATGAAACATAGCTATCGTATTTTTTTCAGTCGATATATCTAGTTGGTCATACTCACTTTTTCATTAAGAGGTTCATTTTACTAAGAGTTTTGAGATAGTATGGTTGGGTTCATCCCATGCCCTAGGGGGTAGCCACTTATGCACAGTGATCATAGGATGTAACAGAGTGGGGGTCATGTTTGTCTTATGATGTAGCTATTGAGGACTATTAGGCGCTACTGCCCATCATTAGGGAGGTGCATCCAAAGATCACTAATGTAACAATATCAATAGATTATGCCATGTACATGCTTACTCATCCATTCCCATGGATCATGATTCTGGATGAGCCTGCACCATTGTTAGCAGAGGGGGAGCTAGAAGGTCATGAGTAGAGGCAATAGAGAAAGGAGGCAGAGGAGGAGGGGGATAGTAGCCATGATGGTGATGATGAGAGTGATGGGGGAGATGATGGGGGTGGAAGAGGAGGGACAAATGTTTGTGAGATGAGAGTTCCTCACAAGAGGTGACATGTGGAGGTTCAGCTACCCTCACCACAATAGCAGACAAATTGTTGCACTCTAGGTAGAGGTCAAGACCTTATAGGGTCAACTAGAGTAGGTACAGTCTCTTCTTATATAGACACAGGAGCGGGTGCAAACTCTGACCGCTGAGAGAGATGCTGCTAGGTAGTAGCTATTATAGGTACAAGGATAGATTACAGAAGTATAGGATCAAGGATAGGTGCAAGAAAAGGTGCAGGGGAAAATTTCCACGTTGAATTCTGAGAGGGATGTCGTGAGACAGCAGGTGGAGTAGGCTGAGTTCATCACTGAGAGGCTACAATAGGTTGTGGCAGTTGCTGGTACCTTAGATTATTTTAGAGAGCTTTGTTGTTCTACATAGGAGGCTAAGTTCTATAGAGGTCAGTATCATGATGTGGTTCCTCTAGAGCAGTGGAAGAGCTTTTCCCAATCTTGGTCAAGGAGGTCTCAATCTCAAACTATTGGTGTGGGTGTTCTGCAACCATTGCCTAGAGATCAGAGAGATCCTGGTGTGGGTTTGTCTGGTGGAGGGGGAGGTATTGCTCCTAGGATGCCAACACCATTTTGGGGGAGCATGACATAGCTCTAGTTTATTATTTTCTAATGTATTCCTAGGCATGTATACACTCTTTATTTAGTTGAGACATTGATGATATTCTTCTTGTTGTCATACTTTATGATACACTGCCATTTTTGATATTGATGTATCTCTTCATACCTTTGGATATCCTTGTACATTTTGACATTCTAATTTTGAGATTATATGATATGTGGTGATGATTATGATCCATGTGTTTATATGATTTTATATGATGATGAATGGTGTTGATGCATTTAATTTCTATGTTTATGATGATGATATGTTATGGATGCATTTAATTTATGTGCTATGATGATGATATGTTGCGGATGCAAACGATGATGCAACTGATGTGTTATGATTCTATGATGATTTATGAATGATGCCTATATGATGTATTGGATCGATTTTATTATGCCAATTATATGTGATGTATTTAATGTATTTGTTCTTTTTTGATGCAAATAAATGATGTCATGAATGGATGGATGTTAGATGAAATGATGGTATGATGGTACCTAATTCTATGTGTTTATGGGATGTATGCAATGATGATTTTGTTAATGATGATATGATATGATAATGCATGATGGATGATTATATGTTATGTGAGATGGATTTGATTATGATACATGATGATATTTGATGTTCATAGTGATTATGTATGGATATAATGATAATGAGACGTAATGATTATGTAGATGATGTGGATGATGTTTTGTAATGATATGGTTATGTGATGCAAATGATCATGCTTAACTAAATTTGTAATTCTTTGAAACTTTTAATGTCTTAAGCTTAAACGAGTGAATCTATCCAACTTTCAAGATTCATGGGAAGGTTGTTATCAGTTGATTCTTTGTTAAGTTATGATTCACAAAACTTGACCTATTTCCCAATTCTTTTGGAAATGTGAAGAGATTCGCTCATTTAAGCTTAGTGAACCACTTTCTTAATGCAACTGTATGAAATGAATTTAATTATATAAATGAGATACGATGCACGTATTTTTCTTTTTTCTGATGCAAATAAATGGTGTGATGTATGTATGTATGAATGATGTGATAATGCTTTCTAATGTATGCAAATGATGATGGAACTAATGTGTTTTTTGGTAATGTCAAGTGTACTCAATTTATATTAGTGCAAGAGATAACATCATTGTTGTAGCTATGGAAATCCCATAAATATAGATGCAAAGTAACATGGATGCCATCTACTTTAACCATGCAGATTTCATATGGAAAATTTGGCATTTGTAATAGTCAATTCATTGTGCTTTTTATCATCATTGGGCCTTTAAAATGTTGAAAGTGAGTACAAGCATTGATGACATATTTAGACCATGATGACTTGAGTACTACTTTCATGATGTTTGATAGTACAAGTTAATACAAACATCTAATTATAATTAAACTAAGATGACCTGAGTATTACTTGTGTAAACAAGAAAGAATTAACTAGTTTCCTATGGAAATTCAAAATGTCATTAGTGATACTTTGTAGAGCATGTCCTGTGACAATTTGCATAGTAATAATGATCAACTCACAGACAACAGACAAAGAAAAATCATACTCCTTTACAAATCTTCTAGTTCGATACATCATCAAGGGGATCCAGAGATATGATAAAAAAATTCAAAGTATAACAATTGAACATTCATTTTTAACATGATAAAACCATGATTCAGAAGCAATATCATCCATTTTAAAGGATTTTTTGGTTTCATTGATTTAGCTATTTTTATTTTGGATGGTTGATGTGTTTTTCATGGTGTTTGATTTTCAATGTTTGGTTGCACTATGATCATGTTTGTTGTGTTTCCCCTACTTTTTTGTCTGTTGGTTCAGGCTCAAAGTTTATTTCCCCTAGTGAGTTCAGGATTTTTCCCCCAGTCTAGTGTGAGACATGATTGCAATTCCAAGATATGTACATGATGCTTTTTGATGATAGGTAGATGGATGGCAAGAGTGAATGGAAAAAGTGAATTATCGACATAATCAAATAGATAGAAAAGTTAACCTATCACAAATAGTGTCTCTTGCCAGGTTTTCACTACTTGCTTTTATTGCAATTTTTTAGATTTTATGATTTTTTTTATTTTTTACTTTTTTTGATTTTTCACTTTTTTTGTTTTTTTGTTTTTTTTCTGATTTTTTATGGATTTTTCTCTTTTTTCTCTTTTTTCTTTTTTTTGGGTGTTACGAAGATGCTTGTTTGCCAAGTTTTCATCAAGGTAACCATTTTTTCAAGACTCTTTCTGATGTTTTTTGCATTTTTGTAGGACTTTTTCTAATGCACTAGATGATCCAAGTGTAGAATTTCTTGAGATGCAAGTTTTTGAGGGATTCATCAAAAAAATCCCCTTCTGGTGTGGACAATTGATATGCTCCTAATTCGAAGACTAACACAATGACAAAGGGACCTAATCAGTTTGGTTCAAATTTTCCCTTCTCTCAATTTTTCTAATTATGGGGATTCTCTTTTAGGACTAAATCACCCACCTAAAATGTTCTAGGCTTGACTTTGTGATTGTAGCTTCTACATATCCTCTATTGATAGGATTTTAGGTGATCCACTACATGCTAAAAATGTTCATCCAAGAGTTCCAATTCCTATAACCTAGACACTCTATAATCCTCATCTAAAATGATCCCTTTTAGAGACACATAGATTGATGGTAGGTCAGCCTCAATAGGTAGAATGGCTTCTAATCGATAGACTAGAGTGTATGGTGTATCTCTTGTCGAGGTGTGGATGGTAGTTAGATAAGCCCACAAAGTAGGGTTCAATTGAACATGCTAGTCACGTCAAGCATTGTTCACAGTTTTCTTCAAGATATTTAGGATAGTTTTGTTTGAGGCCTCTACTTGTCTATTTCCTTGAGGATAATATAGTGTACAAAAATGATGTTGGATATTAAACCTCTCACAAAGTTCACCAACATCCTAATTTTTGAAAGGTATGCCATTGTCAGTGATAATGGATTAATGGATGCCATATCGACAGATGATGTAGTTCAAGATGAAGGAAAAGATTCGTTTTTGGTGATGGTGGTTAGAGGGACAACTTCGATCCACTTCGTGAAATCAGTGGTTGTGATAATGAACTATTTCCATTTGATGAAGGTGGATGAATTTTCCCCATGAAGTCCAATCCCCACTAACAAAATGGCCATGTTGATGCAAAAGCTTGAAGTTATTGTGTTGGTGCATGGATGAGATTGCTATATATTTGACACTTTTGGAATTTCTTGATGAAAGAATCGCTCTTGATAGTTGGCCATTGATATCCTAGACAGAGGAGTTTCTTGGCTAAGGTTAAACCACTCGAATGAGTTCCACAAACATCTTCATGAACTTCCCATAAAGCTATTTTAGACTTGTCATGTTCCAGATATTGGAGGAGAGTTTTGTCAAGACCTCATCAATAAAGGATATCCATGATAAACGTATGTCGAGTGGCTTGAAAAATGAAGTTTCATTTGTTACTATGGTACAAGTTCGGAGCGAGAGTATTGTCTTTTAGGTATGTATAGATTTTCTTGTAGAGTGAAGTGTCAGCCTCAGTTAGATGGTAGATAACTTGGGATTCAAGATTGTCATAGGATGGGTTGAATAGTTGTTCCAGCATGAAATTGTAACAAGATCATTTCTCTAAAATCTACAAGAGAGAAGCAATGGTTTCCATGGCATCAACAGCTTTGTTGTTGCTTCAAGGAATCTATTCAAATCTTATTTCCACAAATTACTTTTCGATGTCATTAAACATTCTTTTATAAGGAATCAACTTGTCTTCTTGTGTTTGATAATCATCATTTACTTGATTAATGACTAGTTGTGAATCCCCATAGACATGTAACTTTGTGATCTTCCACTCAACTACTACTTTGATTCCAATGATCAAGGATTTGTATTTGGATATGTTGTTGGTGCAAGGAAACATCAGTATATAAGAATTGGGAATGGTATGTCCTTGTGGTGAGATAACAAGATTGCAACACCTAATCCATGTTGTGTATAAGAGCCATCAAAGTATAAGACCCATTGTTGTGTTGACATTGTTAGGACATCAATATTTGGAAACTCAATGTTCTTTAGATGATTGTCTTCTAATGGTACTTCAGCTAATTGATTTGTGATTACTTGTCCTTTGATTTCCTTCCTCTCAACATATTGGATGTCAAATTCACTCAACATCATGAGTCGCTTAGCTAGTCTTCCAGTTAGATTAGCTTTGCTAAGAAAGTATTTCAATGGATCTATCTTGGCTATCAATTTGATGGTATGGGTGAGCATATAGTGTCGTAATTTTTGGATAGCAAACACTACTAGCAAAAAATCCTTTTCAATGAAGGTGTGGTTATGTGCAGGATCATGATGGGCCAAAAAGTGGCAATATGATGGGTATGTGGCTCACGAATCTTTTTTACCTAAAATTGATGAAACGAAAATGGTTTTTAAAGGAGATTTTCATATTTCCACCAATATAAATTATGCTTTACTTTGAATTTAATAAGTAATTATTATTCATTTTCTATTCAAATTATGACTAAAGTCCTGATTGATAGACTGATTGAAAAATATCTATATATTTCAAACGATATCACATTTTTTTTATTCCAAAACATGTGTCACATTCTATGCTTTTCATACTACAGGATTAAAAAAAGAAAAATTGAATTTTATGGAGTTTTGACCAAGTTAAGGTGGTCAGACATATGATTTTTTAATATTTTTAAAAGTTGTAATAAAATATTCATAATTAATTATTTACTTGAAAAAAATTACAAAAAAATGCATCACATCGAGACATGAGTCCTCTACTTATATCTAAAATCTTATAAAAAAATATTATCATTTTATTTTGGTTAAGGTGGTCAAACAGACACCTACTTCTTGTTTTTTCCCTAAAATTTAAGTACTACTGCCTTGAAATTTCAAAATTTCACCATATAGATTTTTTTTTAGACAAATCTAGTAGTTTAGAAACTAAATTCAATTTTCTACAGATTCTATTCTTCAATATTTTTAAAATAATATAGATAACTTATTCAAATTTTTATGTCAAGTTTCCTAACTTTGATTTTTTCTAAGTTTTTTGCCACTTAAGGGCCTATTTTTTCCATGATGATCCTGAACATGCCCGTGTAATTGATCTCATAACCATTTACAGTTCTATTGATATAATAGATTTCTCTTTCTTTTCATGTTCAATCCTCCTGCGCTAATAAGGCTCCCAATGATATCTTAGTTGTTACTATGTATAATAAAAGTGGCTTCCCTTCTGCTAGTTACATCAAGATAGGTGGACTCATTAGATATTGTTTTAATTGGTTGAAGGCTCCTTCATATTTCTTATCCCATCAGAAAGATACATTCTTATGTAGCAAGTGAGTGAAAGGATGGGTATTGTCTACCAGTTGTGAGATAAATCTTCGAATTGATTGGAATCTCCCTTGCAAAGATCATAATCGATTGATATTCTTGGGTGGTGGCATCTCCATGATGGATTTGACCTTTGCAATATCTACCTCAATGTCATTTTCTAAAACTATATATCCCAAGAGTTTGGCTGAAGTCACCCCAAACACATATTTCTTTGTGTTTAATCATACATTAAACTTTTCTAGTCTAGTGAAGATTTTATCCAAGATCTCTAGGTGTCCTTCTTTGGTGTATGATTTGGCTAATAGATCATCCACATAGTATTCCATGAATGTATGCATCATATCATGAAATATTTTCATCATAGCACACTAATACGTTGCTCCTACATTCTTCAACCTGAATGGCATGATGTTCCAATAAAAAGTTCCCTACAGACATGTGAAGGTTGTCCTATCTTGATCTTCAGGCAAAATTTTGATTTGATTATAGCCAAAAAAACCATCCATGAGTGACAACATGCCATGTCCTATTGTTAGGTCCACAATGATGTCAGTGTTGGGTAGGGGAAAATCATCTTTTGTGAAAGCCTTGTTGAGATCCCTAAAATCTATGCACATTTTGATGCTCTTGTCTAGTTTTGAAATAGGCACAATGTTTGATATCCATTCAGCATAGTCAATTGGTCTAATTAACCCAACATCCAATAACTTATTCAATTTTTCTTTTACCAATATGGCAATATGCGGATGCATTTTCCTTAACTTTTTCTTGACTAGTTTTACCCCTGTTGGTAGTGATAAGTGGTGCTTGAGGAGTTCTAGATCAATCCCTTGTATGTCAGCATATGACCAAGAAAAATTTACATGTCTTTCTATGAAGAATTTGATGAAGTTTGAATTTTCTTGATCTGTCAAGGATTCTGCTAGATGGACAATCTTTACTATTTCTTCATTGTTAATATTAATGGATTGGGTGGGTTCAACCAATACTTTAGATCGTTCCTATAAGTGTTCATGGATTTTGTCAAATCTTCCATCCTTCAGTGCGTCATAGAGGTTTTTGTCATTGGATACGATCTTTATTTTAACTTTTCTAGATCCAATATTGCCATTGAATAGTTGTCACCATCAAATATTTTTCCTATATTATTCATTTTGCAGCTGGAAAATTTGACACTGTCCTTGTTGAAATCTTCATTATGATGTTCAATGGTGGAATAGAGGAAATTGAAAATGGCCTCATCATTTGAAAATATGGGGATGTCCAATGGCTCAATTTGGTACCATTCAATGAGTTTGGGATGTATGAGGGGTAAGGAGTCATTGGATTGGCTAAAGTCAGAGGCATTAAGGTTTCCAATTTTAATATCTTTGGATTTTCCAATAGTGAAATCAATGTCTATAAGGTAACTCTCCTTTGAATTATCCTTTTTGCTTCGAATTTGATCATCTTTGTTGGAATCATCAATATGTTGTGAGCCTATTTCGAGTGGTCTATAACTTGAACTTTGACCCTCCTCATGTATTTGTGTATAATTTTGTACCACAATATTATGACAAGACTCTTCAAATAGTTTATCCCACTCATATTCATTTGAATCAGTTTCATGATCATCACTAGCTTGTACTTGTAGGATTCTTTCAATGAGTTGTTGTTTGGATTCTTCTCTTGATTCTTCTCTATACCCCAATCCTATTTTATCCTTGGTCTACACTATGATAGGTTGTATTGGTTCTATGATGACTTCTTTTCTTTCACCAATAGGACATTTTACCTTGTATCCCATCTTTTCCATGATTGTATTTCATTTTCCATACTACTTTGTTTGTACACTTGAGGTGGATGCTTGTGATGATTCTTCATCTTTGTATAACTAGTTTAAAACCTCTTTGTCATTTGACTTATCAACTAATGTTCCATACTCACCATTGTGATGATTGTTTTCTAGATATTGATGGTTGCCCATATGACTAAGTTGGAGAAGATGAAAGTTGTTATAAACACAAGGATTTATCCAAAGAGTATTCCCCCATGCTCTTATCTTTAAATTGGATCTTAGCAACTTGTTTTGATAAGAATTCAAGTTGAATTTCCTGATTTTGTGGTGTAAGATTTGATGTAATTTCCTTACTTGAGAGATTGGAATCACCGATAACCTTATCCTTTGACTCATCCCTTTTCAACACCCACTTTGACAAGGAATTTAATTGTTTCCCATTATTTGATGAACCCTGAGGTAGAGCTTCCCTATTGTGTGGTACAAAATCATCTTGGGTATTCTTGAGGGTGTTACAATATTGGGGGTTATTTGAATTAGCTGCAATATTGATTTCATGCCTATTGAAAGGGAACTTCAAACATTGGTGATATGTGGATGGCATTGCATGTGTGTCATGAATCCATGAACTTTCGAAGATTATATTGTATGCTAACTCTTTTTCTAACACTTGGCATACTATATCTCTAACAACTAGTCCCACTTGAATAGGTAACACTATCAACTCTTGTGAAGATCTATCCTCGTCATCATATGCTTTTATTATGATTTTCCTTCTATGATTAATAAAATTTTCTAAATAGCCTAGCGCATGGACAAGTTTCAAAGTATACATATTCAAGCTAGCTCCACCATCTATTAGAACATGTTTAAGGTGGTGTTTATGCATTAAGACCTCAATGTGTAGGGCATCATTGTTGGGATGATTGATAGATACATCATCATGTTTGGAAAATGACAAGTAGTGTGTTGTAGTCAAATGTCTCACCATAGTTTGGAATTGGAAAACCTTTAAATTTTTTGGTACTATGGTGGCGACTAGAGCTTATTCCAAGATTTCCTAGTGAGTAGGTGAAATCTTGAGAAGTTCTAATATGGATATTTGTGTGGATATTTTTTGCAACTAATCAACTATGTTATATTGTGTTGTATAGATAGTAGTAGTTGAATTGGACGTAGAAGGGGTAGCTCCTTTCAATGTTACCTTGGCTTGTCCTCATGTGATTGCATTGATGGGTGTGTTTTCTTGTTGCTCTCTGATTTTGATAACATTGATTTGATTTGAGGTAGTGTCAAAATCATGGTGATGGTTTTCATTTGCAATGATGTTTTGTTCATGTTCAATGGTATTATCATTTGTTGAGTTATCATTTGCAATAAGATCTAAGTTGTCATGGGTTTGATCATCAACCACTTTGATGAGCAAAATTGTGGTGTCATAAACATAGTTTATGTTTTCTCCTTTGGGATTTGAAAAAGAAGATTCCACTTTTCTATATTTGGGTAGAGGGTTCTTGAACACTCCATGATCATTGTTGGTTTGGGGTCCTTCTAGAAATATAGTCTTCTTGTCAATTAGAACTTGTATCAAGTGCTTTAACTCCATGCAATCATTGGTTTTATGTCCTTTGTTGCAATGAAAGTCACAAAAATGACCATCATTCCACCATGGAGGCTTAACTTGTTCCCAATTTCTTCCCTCTAGTAACGTTATGAATTTAGCTTCAATAAGTTCCTTTAGTGCTGATTCTGACGATTGTCCCAAAGGGATGAACCTCCTTCGATTTGAGGATGTTCGATATGATGATGTTCTAGATTCAACATTACCTTGATTGTTTATTTGGTTGAAATTTTGGTTGTTGTTTTGGTAGTTTCTTTAATTGTTGGGGGGTTTGTTAATCTGATTAGTTTTGGCAGCAATTGCAATTAGGTTGAATACAAGTTTTGGATTTTGAATTTCAACTACACCATCGTTGTTTCCAATTTTCTTGTTTTGTTGCCAAAACTTTGGTTTGTCCCCACTATTGTAATTTTTGGAGGATTTTGATAAGTTGTTTGCATTGTATATCTTGATGAATTCTCTCTTGAATAAAGCCTCTTTGATTTTAATCCCATTTTCAATCAACTTTTCAAAGGTTGGTGGACATCGCAACTCCAATCTCTAACTCATTTCATCATTTAGATTGTCAATAAAGATTTATATCTTTTCCTTTTTGAGTATAGGATGAGAATATCGTGCAAATAACCTTTTCCATTTTTGCAAGAATACAAGGAATGATTCACCCTTTTTTTGTTTCAAGTTACAAAGATCTTTCATGGTGATGTCATGTTGAATATTGTAAGAATATAGGGTGATGAACTTTTTGACCAACTCCTCAAACGTGTTAATTGGTGGGGTGAGTTTGGAGAACCATTCAAGACATTGGCCACCTAGACTTCATGGGAATAATCTCATTAAGTATGTTTCCTCATATGAAAATTCAAGACTCATGGTTCTAAATTCCACCACATGGTCTATCAGATCAAGTTTTTCATTGTATTTTTCATATTTTGGGAATTCACAATGTTTTGGAAAGGGGATTATGTGGATATTTTGATCAAACAGATATGGAAAAATGTCTTGGATCAAGTATCATTTCTAGGTTCCTCTTTGCATATCGATAATTTGTTGTTGAAGGTTATTCATTTGGTGAGTTAGGGAAACCACTTGTTCCATTTATTTTTTGAATTGTTTTGGAGGTGCCTTCAATTGATTCACATCAAAATCCTTGAGTAATTTGACACCTTGTTTAGCTAGCATAAGGAGGTACTTTTCTCCATTTCTTTCAAAAATATTTTCTAATAATTTGTGGAAGTTGGGGTCTTGTTCAACATGTTGGATGCCTTCCTCGGTTATTTCATCCCCTTCAATTTTCTTGAGTCCATGGAAAGGATTCTCTTCAGCCTTCATGATGGTGTTTTTTGTTTCACTATTTTGAGTTTCATTGTTTTGAGTCTCTATGATTGGAGTTTCAATTTTTTTATTTTCAAGTCCTTTTTCCTTGAGTTTTTGTTTTTGTAACCTTGTTTGAACGGGCATACAGGTGTTATAGTTTTGAGTAAATTTTGATCTAAGTTTGGAAGAGTACCAAGGATTATAGCCAAGTTAAATAGAATGAAAAATTATAATGAGATTAAGTCTAATTTGACTATCTATCTCCATTTTTTGATGAGAGGATGATAAATCCTAATGATGAAATGAGATTAAGTTTGATTTGACTATCTATCTCCATTTGGTGATGAAAGGATGAAAAATCCTAATGATGAAGCTAGGCTTAATAATTAAAGGTGTGATAAGTTTGATTATTTTGGCACTTTGAGATGTTAGATCTTGGTTTAGGTTCAAAAATTCCACTTGTAGAGGTCAATTTTAACTATTTTAGATTCTAAGGTACCTAGGGAATGATTCTAGAATTGAGAAAATTTTGAAAATTTGGTTCAAACTATGAAACCAGACACAAATTTTCTTTCTATACGAGATGGTCAAATATTTGGAAATGTCTTGGATTTTGAAAATGATAAATTGAATACAAGTTAGGATTGTTCTTTGAAGCTCTTTTGTAGAAATTGAAGACCAATCTCTCTCTAAATTCATAGAGTGTTGAGAGACATTTTTCATGAGCTTTTGGACTAAGAACTTTGGACTTTGGTTTCCAAATTTTAATCTTTCATGAAATCATTTGATAAAGCACATGTTTAGACTTTGTTGTACCTGAGGAATGATTTTGGATTGAAAAATATTTTGATTTCTAGTTCAAACTATGAAATCAGATACAATTTTAACTCTTGGGTTTTGCATTTAATGGATGCACTAAATCAAAGCCCAGATGCACTAAAAGACTTGAAAGATGTGCTAAACTAGAGGACAAATGTGCCAAAAAATTACATAGATGTGCTATAAGATTTATTGAATGTGCTAAAATAAAGGATCAATGCACCAAAGTACTACACAGATGCACTATAATTGAGGGTAAATGTGATTGAAAAATGCATATACACACTAGAACAAAGGATAGATATGCCAATTTTTGCACAGATGTGCTAAAATATTGACTATAGGTACTAGCACAAAGGACAAATGTGCTAGAGTTTTTCATAGATTCACTATAATAGTAGTTGGATGTACTAATAGATTTCACCTATGCACTAGAAGATGCAACAAATGCGTTGAACTATGAAAATGACGTAGTTTGTTGAATTTTTTTTTTTTGAATCAAGGTTTTCACTTTCCACATGTGATGTTTTTGTTTGAAATTGGTTCAAAAACACATTGGTAAAGACACATCAAGCATGTACAAACTTAGGCTATCTAGGACTATATTTGTTGAATTCCCACTTGGATTTTACTCCAACTATGCTTACTTATAGTGGATGATTAGATGCTTGACCCCACTGGCTCCCCTCCACAACACTCACTTCTATGGGGTAGCTAACCATTAATTCCCATGAATCTCCCATGACATATTTTTCATCTCTACTAAAAGCCACAAGAATGTGGGACAACTTTAGGCCAATCATTCTTGCACCAACAAATAGATTAAATATTTTTGCCTTGCTACAACAAAGGGTTTTAATATAGGCATTCCATTCATGGGGTATCATCCATGTGGCAATAGACCATTGCTTCCATTTTTATCAGAACAATCCTCATGATACTTGAACTTTCTCCAAGTACCCACATTTATATCCTAGTTGGAAGTCACTTGGATTTAGTGTGTTACTGGTTGGGTCGTTCCCTTGGGTGATTACTTTTTCCCACAAGGAAGATCCTCTATGGATAAAAAAATGTGAGCAAGTACATCTATAGGTAAACAAATCTTTTTTGTGTGTGAACAAAGAGAGAACACATGTGATATGCTCAATTCACACTCACAAAAAAAAGTGAATGGGTCTGGCTTTTTGGTCACCTAGTTAAGGGGAGAGCATATGCTTACCATTCATCAAGCACGAAAGACATGGTGTTTTTTTATCCTTCCTAATTATGCTAGATTCCTATCTTAAACAAAAGAAAGCATTTAAATAGCTCCAACCCCTACATAAATAATTATTAGTTTGATAAATTTATCTTTGACCAACGTATAAAAGTACCTACAAGCAAAAAACACAAATTAGTTCTTAGATTTTGTAATTTTAACCCAATGTGCCAAAACAGTCATCGCATGTGCTAAAACATCAATGTGCTACAAGAACTAACCAATGCGCTAAAAAAACTACTATATGTGCTAAAAGACCAACCGAATGCACTTAGGCAGATACTAAATGCACTAAAAGAACACCCTAATGTGCTAAAATAGATATTGAATGCACTATAGAAAAAATTGAATGTGCTAAAATACTCCCTGTATGTGCTAGAATATTTGTTGGATAGGCTGATAGAAATGTTTTATGTGTTGAAATAGACCCTATATGCACTAAAATATTCCTTGAATGCACCAAAACAAAAGTCATATGCACTAAAATATTTGTCGTATGCACTAAAAGAATTCACGGTTGCACTAAAAGGTCACATCCAACCTATTTAAATGAAATTTTCTAGAAAATTGTTAGAGTATGGGGTCTGGCCCCATGGTGGGCACCATTTTGTGTGTGTGTGAAATGTGGAAATTATTAGTAAATCAACACAAACCTTAAAGAAACAAATTATATCAAAGATTTGAAATAAGTAAACTACTCTATTTTGTAGCTAAATAAATCTTTTACGAACATCTGATTGTCCTCTATTCCCAATGATTTATTAAACCATTTGGCGCTCAAATTTCTTTGTGCACTATGGTTGTTAAAATTGAAACTTAGGAAATGAGATAGTATTCAACATGAAAGCCAATTAAGTTCCTAAATGAAACTATACGATGGAAAGGATACTGGATACTATGATGAATGAATGATGGTGCTAGATTATTCAGGGTAGATACTATGGTATTGAAATAGGATGATACTCCATATGCTCAAATGCTAACTATGAATATGTTAATCTAAAATGAAAGTATGATGGAAAGTATGAAATGAAAGTATGTTGGAAAGGATTACATAAAATACAACTATGAAGCAAAGTGTGATTCTAAGATCTAACTATGATGCAAAACATGATATAAAATGTAACTATAAGGCTGTAAAATGCTCCAACACTCAAACAATGTTCCTGCATGATAACTCTACTCAAATGTGGATGCAAAATACAATGGAAAAGGGTTATATTTATAGGATTTTCCAAGCATCTTGTGAGGTGGCAACAATCGACAGTCCAGATTCAAACAAGAGGGATGAATGGTGGAGATAAAGAGAATCAAGAACATATCCCCTTGACCAAAGACAACATGCCAAATGGATGGAGGAATCTCTTGACCAAAGGTAACATGCCAAATGGATAGAAGACCAAAGTGTGGGAAGAAAAGACCGTGTGTTTGAAAATTGGTTGAAGAAGTGTGTGAGGAATAAGCTATGTGTTTGAAAATAATTCTAATTTAAAAATTAGAATTATTTAATTTCATGTGACCTTGGTGAGGTGGCATAAAAATTTGTAGACATGTGCTTGAATTCTTAATCATGATTAGTGAAACTTAATTAAATAAAACAAAATTATGAATTTTTTTATTTAATTAAATTAGAAGAATATGATTTTAGATTTGAAGAATTAAAGATTATGAACAATATTCTTAAATTGAGAATTTATTTATACATAGTTGAATATTAATTAAACAACTAGTATTTAATTAATTAAATTTCATGACCAATTTTAGGTGTATACAAAACTATACAAAATTAACATACAAACTTTAAAAATTACAAAAAATAGTTAAATTTGAAATGAACATGCAAATTTGCTAAATTAGTATTTGCATAAATATACATACACATACATATACATTGAGTGAGTTTGAGCATGTGCATACAAAATTAAAAATTTAACATGTACATACATTTAAAATAAAAAATACGATGCATAATTTGCATGCATACATCATTCAACTAAACTATGTACATACATAAAAATTTCAAAATTTAAGATCTAGAACTATATGCAATTTTAATACATGTACATGCTAAAAAATAAACTTGAAACATTCACAAAAAGCTCATTTTATGTCTAATGCATATACATACATACATACACACATACATGTATACATGCATACATACACACACACACACACACACACACACACACACACACACACACACACACACACACACACATATATATATATATATATAGTAGATAGACATAAAATGTATACTATTATAAATTCATCATTATAAGTTCATAAATTCCACCAAATTCATAAATTCATGTCACTAAAAATATCCATCTAGAACCAAAATCATAAATTCATAACTATTTAAGATCATTGTCTTAATTTAGAAACTATTGTGGCTCTCTACTGTACCTCTTCATTTCTTTGTGTTTTCCTTTTTAGAATAATAAGTTCTCCTCTCCTCTAGCCATTGTCGATGCTCATCTAAGATCCCATCCATAGCCCTGACAACATCAACAATGGTTTGCATCCTAGATGCAAACATCCTCACAAGTAGTGTGACACATTCTTCATTTTGAACAATGTTGATTTTATCTTGGATGGTTCTAACATTGGCATTGATTCATGTTTACAAATGAGCACCATCGATTTTAGGTGGTGGAGGTGGGGGGTTGGGTATGTGCAAGATCATGATGGGCCAAAAAGTGGCGATATGATGGGTATGTGTAGGGTATGTGGCTAATGACTTTTTTTAACCCAAAATTGATGAAATGAAAAGGGATTTTAAAGGAGATTCTTGGCTTTCTAGAAATATAAATTATACTTTAATTTAATTTAATAAATAATTATTATTCATTTTCTATTTGAATTATGACTAAAGTCTTGATTGATACGCTGATTAAAAAACATATATAACTTTTAAACAGTATCACATTTTTTGAATTTGAAACATGTGTCACATTCTATGCTTCACATACTATAAGATTAAAAATAAATTGAATTTCATGAAGTTTTGACCAAGTTAAGGTGGTCAGACATACAAGTTTTTATAATTTTTAAAATTCAATAAAAAATTCATAATTAATTATTCACATCGGTACATGAGTCGTCTACTTATATCTAAAATCTTATAAAAAATATTATCATTTTATTGTGATTAGGGTGGTCAAACATACACCTACTTCTTATTTTTTCCCTGAAATTTAAGTACTATTGCATTGAAATTTCAAATTTTTACCAAAGAGATTTAAAAAAAAAAAACCTTGTATTTTAGAAACTACATTCAATATACTACAGATTCTATTCTTACATATTTTTGAAATAATATAGATAACTTATTCAAATTTTTATGTCAAATTTCCTAACTCTAATTTTTCTAAATTTTTTCCCACTTGAGGGCCTATTTTTTCCATGATGATCCTAGACATACCAGATTATGAGGTGGAGTGGGTGGAGGTGGATTGCGAATATTATTGAATTTATCCATGTGATCTCTAAGATATGAGTGAACCTACATTAGATTTGTAATTTCAAAATGTAAGATACATGTTTAGGAAATACCCTTAAACCATTCAATAGAAATGGCCTAATTGAATACAAATGATAAAATATGTAAGCCTCATTTATGTCTAATACATATTACTTGAAGGAAAATATAATTAACTATTAATATATATAGGACAATTTATGAATGATATAGGGTTTACAGTTGAGAGTTGAGGATTTAGGTTTTAGGGTAATAGGATGGATTAAGGGGATATACATAGTAAGGTCCTACTACAAAATGACATGGATTTTAAGTGAATAAAATTTGGTGAATATGACCAAGGAAACCAAATTTCATTAACGTCTAAGGCAACTTCACCAAATTTTATTCACTTGAGCCTTGCCATTTTGTCCTAGGAACTTACTAGACATAGATCCCCTTAAGCCATTCTATCACCCTGAACCATAAATTGATCAACCTAGATCATGAAATGTCATTCATATTATAATCTTGCATAATCTTATGATTGTTAAATTTGGTTGCCTTGGGAAACTTCACCAAATTTTGAGAACTTATTTGATCCCCTTAATAAATGTCATATTAGGACACCTTAAGACATTCTAAAGTATGGCTTGAGGGGATCTATGTAGTAAGGTCCCAGTACAAAATGAGATGGCTTAAGTGAATAAAATTTGCTGAAGATTCCTAAGGAAAGCAAATTTCATGAAGGTCCTAGGATACTTCAACAAAATTTTGTTCACTTGAGTCATGTCAATTTTCCCTAGCACCTTACTAGACATAGATCCCCTTAAGCCATCCTATCACCCTAAACCATCAATCAATCAACCTAGATCATGATTGATCTCATTCATATTACAATCTTGCATGATCTTATTATTGTTAAATTTGGGTCCCTTGGGCAACTTCACCAAATTATGAGAAATTATTTGATCCCCTTAAGAAATGTAATATTAGGACTCCTTAAGACATTGATTTATGGTCTAGGGTCATAGGATGGCTTAAGGGGATCTATGTCTAGTGAGGTCCTAGGACAAAATGGCATGGCTCAAGTGAATAAAATTTGGTGAAGTTGCCAAAGGCAACCAAATTTCATTAAGAGCCTAAGAAAAATGATGGCTTTAGGGTTTAGGGTTTAGAGTTTAGAGCTTAAATTTTAGGGTTTAGGGTTATAGGATACCTTAAGGGCATCTATGTAGTAAGATCCTATGACAAAATTACATGTGTACCACTAAAAACTGGACCCTTCTAATTTTCATGGTCTTTTAGGTCTTGTTTCATAGTGTTGGAGCTATGTTGCTTTTATTTTATGATGTATCTTGGCTTGTACATGCTTATTTTGGTGCTAAAATTCAAAGAACAAAATCTTATGAATATGTTGGGAATTTTTGTAAGACATTTCTACATTCTTCTAGACTCCATTTTATGCAATTCACCTAAAAATTTCATTATTACACATCAACAAGTCCTATTTCAAAGTGTTGTAAGGTCTTGTAACAAGATTTCACACTTTTCTAGGTATATTTTAACTATTTAAACCCTTCTCGTGATTTATTTTATCTCTTTATGCCCTCATATGCTTATATTAAGTGTATTTTTGTGTCCTATCTTGACAAACAACATTAAACATGATTTTTTTCCAAACACTTGGTTGTGGGTCCCAGGTGGGACTCATTCGCCAAGGTTGGCAAATGAGTCCCCCTTGGCCCTAAATTCAAAAAAAATAAAATTTCTTTCAAGATTTTACTCAAATTCACTTCATGTCAGCTTGTGATTAGGTATGAATGGATACTAAGGCACAATATTTGTATAAATATGTGATTTTAAGGTCATTTTACATCTCTCATTCACTCATTCATTCAAGCATTCAGAATTCAAGTTATCTTCAAGCACTCAAGTATCTTGCATCATCAACTCAAGCACTTTGGAGTAGCCATTGACATTACTTCAGATTTGCATATTAAAGGATGTGGTAAGTTTGCAATACTTTCATGTTATTCATTTATCATTTCCTTTGCATGTAATTCATTTCTATTGGGTTTAATTACCGAAGTGAGGTTTGACCAAGGAAAACTCCTATTCACTAACCCTCCAACTTTTTTCCCCTTTTCATGTGTCTTTGAAGCCTTTGTTTTGGAGATTTGACAGGTTTAAAGGTGTTGAAAGGTGGATTTCAAGTCCACTAGGCTCTTCAAATCAATTCATCATCTATTCAAGCATTTTTAGTGACTTTCTACCCGTTTTCTATAGAATTGACACCAACAACCTGATATTTAGTCATTTCCAGATCTCGAGAAGCAGTGTTGACCTTTGAATTTTCAAGAATCTTGGGGATGACTGATTTTATAGCATTGAAAAATGAGTCCCACCTAAAATTTGAAGATTTGTATTTTGTCAGAAATCAATGTTGGTGTAATTAATTATTAATTACAGTTAGCATAAGTTTACTTAGGATTTATTTAATTCCTATGATATAGGATCTTATGTTTATCTTATTGAGCTATCTTGTTGCTCAAGATAAGATTAGGTTTAGGCATCTTTGATTTTATAAAGAAAATCATCTCTTGTAATTATTCATCTTTTCGAATATATCAAATTGCATGTTTTTATGCAAATCTCTGCTTTTTCGTTTTCCTCTTCTATGGAAGGATTATTCTGGTTTGCAATCAGATCATGGGTTTCTAACATGGTATCAAAGTCTGGATTTGTAGCCCCTTCTCAAATTTTTGGAGAGATTCAATGTAGAGTTCGCTCGAGGTCCCTCAAGGATTTTTCTCCTTGAGTATATTTATGCAGCATTTTGGATCAAATCAAGTTTTTCCATTCGATTAAGAGCATTGGAAAAGATTGAGGTTTGATGAAAGTCATTTTTTATTAGAGCCGTTTTTAGTTTTTCTTCATAAATCTAGCTTCCACTTAGTTGTAGGAAAAATGATTTCTAGGTTTTGTAGCCAGTGTCGAAATCCGATCTGGGTATCTTTTAGTTTTTTAATTTCCCTCACGGATCTGAAGAAAATAGCTGCACAAAAACTGTCACACGTCATTTTTTTCTCTTGACTAAAGGTTTTAAAAAAATATTTTTTTATCTTTTGCTTGCTGGATCAAAAAATGATTTCAGGGTTTTATTTTTTGCTTCAAAAAATTTTTGGGTTTCTGTTTTTGTCATCTCATTATAAACATATTTTTCAAAAATCAAATTTGAAGATTTTTCATCATGGAGGCAGATGTGAACATTGGTTTGTGCATACACTCATTTTTGTTTTCATGCACTAGGTTTGCATTTTCTCTGTAGTTTATGCATGTTTTGCATTATCTCATTTTACAATCAGTGGGTTATTGTAATAAATGAACTAAGATAAAGTTCCATTAAGGGGGGTTATTGCATCCATCTTTCATGATTGGTGACAACTCGCATGAATTTTTCTGGTTTCCTGTTGTCTCCTTTTAGCTTCTTTCTTGCTTAGCTAGACACATTGTTGGTTTGTTTCAGTTCACACTTCACATTGGGAATTTATAGTTCTTGATTTGCATTGGTTCAAATCTTTCTCATTTGAAGGCCATGGTTTTATGGTTAATGTTCCAGAATCTTGATGGTACTCATTCTATGGGCAATTTTAGTTTCAGTTTGGCATTGGCTTTGAGACACAACTTCCAAATTTTTCACCATTATGGGTCCATTCATCCTTTCATATATTGTTGTTCATAGATTCTAGAATTGATCCCATATGTGAGTTTCCAGTGTTCCTTGGCATCAGGTCTGCTGTTGCATTTGTGATTCTGATTGGTATTTTGCAAACAGAAGTATCTTTCCTTGCTTGTCAGATTTGGGGTTCCAATGTTGCTTCATCAGAGTTCTTCCAGTGTTTCTTTGCAGCAGTTCATCTCACTGAGGGGGGTTTATCTCTCTTTGCATTTGTACATGAGTACCTGATCAGGCCTTGTTGTTGGGACTCATATTTGCATAATAATCTACTTCTCCCTAAGATGCACTTATGGGGGGTGTTGGTGTAATTAATTATTAATTACAGTTAGCATAAGTTTACTTAGGATTTATTTAATTCATAAGATATAGGATCTTATCTTTATCTTATCGAGCTATCTTGTTGCTCAAGATAAGATTAGGTTTAAGCATCTTTGCTTTTATAAAGCAAATTATCTCTTGTAATTATTCATCTTTTCGAATATATCAAATTGCATGTTTTTATGCAAATCTCTACTTTTTCATTTTCCTCTTATGTGGAAGGATTATTCTAGTTTGCAATCAAATCATGGATTTCTAACAATCAAGTCCTAGTTGTCAGAAATCATATTCCTACACTTTTCACCAATCAGAGGACTGATTTGCTACCCTTGGCGAATGAGTCCCACTTTGAAAAATCACAAATTTTGATCAACATTCCAGAAATTCCAAAAATCTCATACATCATCCATGTGCACTCAGATTTGATCCTTTACTTTTTGTTCTGCATATTTCTTTCTATTTCTTCATATTTCATAGTTGTTTGCATATCACACTATGTTTTCAAACTTAGCATACATTGCATCTTCACATTCCTTCTAGATCATTTTAATCAATCAATCACACTCAGATTAGTTCATTTACATCATATTACATTTCATACATCCTAATTTAGAGAAGAAAATCCATTTTAGGAGCCCTAATCTCTCTCTTTCTAGGTGAAAAATCTTAAGAAGAGAGCAAGCATTTCGGGTTCCTAAAATCTATTGTTCATTTTGGTGAACCCGACTCTTGAACATTTTTAAACTTTTGATTGTATTCATAAGTTGCATCCTATTTTTCATTTGCATTGATATTCAATTAGGACATTGAATTGGTTATTGCATTCTAAGATCCTTCATTATGCATTAGTGAAAAGCTCATTTAGTTTTCATTCTTGCATTCAAATTCATTAAAAAAACTAAAATCTTGCATTTTAAAAAGCATTTAATTCATTCTTAAAATTCTAAAAAAAAAAAAAATCTATCTTGGGACTCATTCGCCACCTAGGGCGAATCAGTCCCTCTACATATTTTAGACATTCATTATGCATTTTTGTTTCATGTATTCATATCTCTATTACAATTAGCAGATCTTCTGTTATTTGCATTTCCATCCACCTTTCCTTTGTGGTATTTGCATGAGTGTTTGGTATGCTATTGATAATACTTTAGTGAGAAGAAGTTCTAGACTCATGGCATCCCACGATAGCACTTTCATTGTGGACCTTGGGATCTCATGAGCTCCTACTCCTAGTATGGACAATGGTGCATTAGGCCTTGACAATACCACATCCATGCCTTACCCTTTTCATCATATGCATGTTGAAAATCAAAACAAGTCTCTTCTACAAGAAAAGGTTATTAAAATTCATGAGGACTTTGCACATTTACAACAAGATTTGTCACTTTAAAAAATTTCCACCATTGCTATACCTGCTATTGAGAACCTTCATCACTTAATTGAAAGTGATGATGGATTGCAAGTGTTCAAAAAAATAGCCAAAATGTACAATAGACATGCCTCTTCCCATACTAAATCAACAAACATTCTTGTCACCCAAGGACTATATCAAGTTCCTCCTCCTTCAACCATAGCTTCCATACCAACTTACACCAATCTGAAAGTCCATACAACTTTACATTAATCCAATTTTTTGGCTACTTCTTTCCCAATTTCCACAAACATTCCTACTTATTTTGTGGCATCATAACCTCCTTCCACCAATTTCACACCCCTCACTATTCCTCCCACTAAACTCATAACATCACCTACACTCTATTACCATTTTCCCTTCCACCTCAACCCCATTATCATGATCCCTTTATGACACAACTCCTTAACACTATTTCATCCATGCAACACCAACTTTCCACCATTACTTAAGCTCAAGCCACTGCACCCACATATCATTAGAAATATTATGTACCTCAATGCCACAAGGGATATAAATGCCACGATTTGAGAAATATGGAGGAAAAGGAGATCCTATCAATCATATCAATGCTCTTACTACCTTGTGTTGTGACTTTGAAATTAACAATAAACTTTTAGCAAAACTCTTTCTAAGGACCTTGAAAGATACTACTTTAGAATGGTTTTCCCACTTGTCTAATCATTCCATCCATTCATTTAATGAATTGGAGGAAGCTTTCATTAATCACTTTCAAGTGCACATGACACCTAAAAAGAAAATGGCTGATCTTATTTGATGTAGACAAGACACTGATGAAAAAGTAACCAATTTCATCTCTCGTTACTGGTCCTTATATGCTCAAGTTGATGTCCAAATTCCATATGCACATCTGTAAAAGATGTTTATTGATAATTTACACACTAACCTTCAAGATAAACTTATGATGATGAAATTGCCTTCATTCATGCATTTGTGTATAACCTTATGTGAGTATCAAAATATAGTTTCAAGTCACAAGTCAAACTCCACTTCTAGCTAAATTAACAAAACTAAAAATAACAATCCACACCAAAACAACATACAAAATTTCTACAAACCTAACCAAGGTTTCTTAAAATTTAGTTCACCTCCTCCACCCCAACCACAACCAACTTCACAAGTTCAAAATTCAATAGTCACCTCTAAAATAGTCATGCCTTATCATAATGGTGATCCAAATAGATGTTTCACTCCTTTACATGAAACCCTCCACCAAACAATGAACCAACTCATCCAAAAAAACATGATTACCTTACCACCTATTAAACCACTTGATCCTAATAAACCCTTACCTCCTACCTTCAAGCCTAATGCTTATTGTCATTTTCTTCATCAAAATGTCTACGACACCAAACATTGCAAGCATTTTAAACATCTAGTTCAAGACATCATTGATTCAGGCGAATTGACCATTATGGGTGTTAATGATGAAGGCAATAAGTCCATTGCACCCCCTAACCAAAATCTCTAAATCTTCACCAACCATATGCCTTAGCACACTACCTCATTCATCAAGGCTAGTGAACCTTCAAAGCCTTATGTAATGACTGTTGATACACATGACAAACAACCTAGTACCTATGCCTCAAGCTAGTCCTATGGATAAAATTGTTGCCATGATAGGAATTATCCCTCGCAAGGGCCAAACCACTCAATGTCTTGATAGTACTTTTTTTGCTATAGACATACTACCAAAGCTTCCTTATGGTCCTCTCTACCTAGCTAGTAGAATCTATGATAAACCTACTAATGGGATATTACTAGATCCAGCTTGTGGTGAGAATGTGATCAGAGAATAATTTCTAGTATTGCATGATCTATATCAAGATAACTATGATCCATCGACCACATGGATTAAAAAATATCATGTTTTTGCATGCCCTATGATTAGATCAATTGTGTTTCCTTTACAAATAGGACCTAAGACTTTGGAGGTAAAATTTTGTTGATGATGTTTTCTACACAGCAACAACTTAGAAAAGATACAAGTATCCTATCTCTCTTCAAAGGTAAATATCTATCATCAAGCCTCAAGAGATAATCCCAAGGTCTCTAATGTTAGGTCTTGATGATTCATAAACAACCTAGTGATAAATGTGAAAATGCTGGTAATCACAATGGGACATTACTACAAGCAAAGACTGAATCTTCAATTTATTAGATCTAGCAATGCGATGATACTACAATCCTAAATCTAACTCAATTGATAAAGAAAATAACAAAACATTAGGGTGTCAAAGAGATTACTAAGATTAACAATGCAAATGATGAAATACTTGAAATGGACCAATCCCTCATAAACCAATTAGTGCAATCTTCTAAGGTAGTAAAGATTTTCAAATTATAAAAATTCATCCAAGACAACCCAAAAGAAATTGAAATGAATAAACCTTCACAATTGAACTAAACACAATAGATATATAGTCTTGATTAACTTTGTAAAGAAACTAATGGTCAGCTAGTTGCAAAAAGAATGGACCAGGGAATGCTGCAACACTTCAAGCATCAAATCATAAACACCATTGAATCAGATCTAACTCTAAATTTAACACATATGTAATAGCCTTGAGCAATTTCAAAACATAGAATCATAAGAACCATGCAAGATAAGTCAACACAAAAGAGATCACTAGAAAATCACAATGCCTTCAATTGTATTGAATCATTGAATTTTAGCAACAATTCTAATGTTATGTGTTACATCATTTTCTCAGAATGAACTAACTCCTAGCTCTATCACCCTACTTGCTTCTAAATCTAATTCCTCCACTCTTCTAATTTCTACTCTAGTCTCACCTCTTACAAATGAGGAAATATTCCTTATTTATAAAAACCTCCCTAGGCATGTTGGCCTAATTAGATTTTACAATAATAAAATAGCCACAAACAGGTCAGCCAAAGGAGAATTCAAAATAGGATAAATATGAATTAAATGCAAGCAATCATCTAGGTCAGCTTGGGATTTACAATATAACTTGATCCAATGCATGTGAAGGATGAAAAACTAGGTGGAAAAAACCCCGGATAAATAGGAAACACAATTCCCAATGCCATTGATCATTAACTGGCCCCTTCATCCTTATCCCATCCAATTTATCTAGCATATATAAGGAAAATACTCTCTAGGTTGGACAAAGGTGAAGTAATAAATACTTTGAACCCTGCTTCAATCAAATTAACTTCCTCTAGAACTTCCTTGATGACCCTGTTAAATTTAGCCTGCACTTAGCAAAAACCACCATCAATAATATCCATTATAACATGAGGATCAAGATTATCCCATCACCAATAATATATTCATTTTTCAATTAAATATGATAAAATATCAAAATCAACCCCAAAATATCATTAATGCATAGTTTCTACACAATTTGGGATTTTCACCCCTCCGTGGAATCCAGGCCAAAAGGGAATTTCGAGGAAATCTTAGGTAGGAGGACTTTGATGAAAAAAATCCACAGTAAAAAAATTCTAGAAAATGAAGGGGCAACGAGAATTTTGGGAAAATACAGAGGGAGTGGAAATTTGTGAAGTAGAAAAAACTCTGTATTTTTAGGAAAACATTGAGCACAAGGAAAATTGAGGAAATCCGCCAGCGAAGGAAAATCCTGAAATTGAAGAAAAACTCGGACTTCTACGTTCTCACATGATTTCACTCAAAATGATCGAAGATCACAAATTTGAGCACTTGGGCTCAAATGCTAAATCATTCATTGATGGATCTAGACTCAAAATTCATTCACTCAAGGGCATCAACATTCATAAAACAACAAACCAAACCCTAAATCCAGGAATTTGACAAGGAGACAAAATTTCAAGAAAATCCGATCCATGTAGAATTCCACGAAGGACAATAATCTCCAAAAAATAGTGTAAAACATTAGTCGTCAGGCTTTGAGTGAAATCTGGGAAAATCTAAATAGGGCAAAAAGTCTTGAAAGCAGTGAAAAACCTGAAATGAGCTCAAAACGTTAGATTTTCAAAATACTTCCTAGAAAGGGGGTATATGCACAAATAAGATAATCCTTCAAGCATGTGTTAAGGCAAAAAAAACCTCAAAAACAAAGGGCCAAAACATCAAAAATCCAAAGCAAAAGAGGGTCCCTACTTTCAGTGGGGTGTGTGTGTGAAAACTACACAACACATTTTCTATTATTCCACAAATCGACCAATTTCATTTGTGGCTAGGCCTCCCTTGGCTTTGCTCAATGAAAGTGGTCCCATCAGTCGTTCACAAGTGCTTAAAGTTTCTGCATGGCAATGAAGTATCCACCATACACCATAGTGGCTTTAATCCTTTATCTTCCAAAGGTAACTTTTCATTAGAAGCCTTTTACCCTACACCCATTGAACCTATCACCCCTCAAAAGGACTTATTTTACTTTGCTTATCAAAAGTTTAAAGCTAAAAATATTGTTGCATTATCTCTTCATAACACATATTTGTCCACTTTCATTCCTCCTATCCTCGATGAAACCATGATTATACCTTAATATGATATTGAATAAACCATCACACCTTCTTAACAATCTTCTCAGCCATTGTCTAAATGACCAAGACACCAAGAAATAACTCTTTCCTCACTCCCTTATATCAAACAAGTGTATAAAGTGAAAGAGATAGTGATTGATCCTTCCTCTTTGGTTTCTCCTGCTCTTCCCCTTTTGGAAGTATACAAACCTATATCGACTCAATCGACTCTTAAACAACAATTTCAAAATCAAATTAAATGCAACCATGGTGCTAGGAAATGAAGACATCGTCATCGTCTCCTTGCTCATAAATCTTTCCTCATATACAATAAAGAAAATCAACCTATACACTTGATATAAGTAATAGATGATCACCTTCCTTAGTAACCACAAGACAGTCCTATACCACCATTAAACCAAAATGACCATATTCAACAACCAACACTTTTCATACATCCATCCTTAGAAATCACTCTTCTTCCTCCCATTTTTATTAATCTTGATGATGACGATGGAGATGTGGTGATTGCTAACATAGATGAAACAATAAGAAATGAATTGAACTCTATATTTTCATCTACAATGAGCTTAAATGATAAATCCTCTCCATCAATTGAAAAACCTGGTACAACCCCTAGTTTGCTACTTGTGATTCCTCCTCTCGATAGTCAATCACCTTTGCATTCCATTCAACATGATTGGGAGGTGGATGACTTGATGGATGACTTGGATATTCCTACTTAATATTTTCTTCTAATTCATTTTCCTTTTTGTTTTCATGTGCATATCCTATTCCCCTGTATTGTGTGTTTGATGTTTCCTTCTCATTGTACACTTCTTCTATGTGTACCTCTATTCTTCTATTTGTCATGATTGTATTTTTCATTTTTTTTTTGTGTTTTCCTTTAGGGATGATGCAAAGCATAGAAATGCCCTAAGTCTCTTTCATGTTGACCCAAATGGTCCTTATCTTTTTCATTTCAGTTTTTTTTTTCCTTTGGGGATGACGTAAAGCATAGAGATACCCTATGTCTCCTCCATGTTAACCCAAATACCTCCTTCCTTTTTCTTTTCCTTTTGGGGATGACACAAGGAATTGAGACTGAAATGTCTCCTTCATGTTGACCCAAAATATTTTTCACTTTTCTTTTTTGTTTTTTTTCTTTTATTTTACTTTTGGGGATGATGCAAAGCATTGAGACTACAATGTCTCTTCCATTTTGACTCAAAATGGAATTTTTGTTTCCTTTTATTTCACTCTCTTTGTGTCATTATTCTAGTTCTATGTGCTTTGGGAAATGATGATAGTTCTGAAGTCTTTCATAAACATACATTACAACAATGAGCATACTGACCCCAAATCCATAGATCCCTTATGTGTTTTGTATAATTTCTTTTATGTGGGGAAACTCCCTTCTTTCTTTGCTTTTCCTTTCTCCTTGAAATGATGCAGCTTTTCTTCAAAACATATGACTTGGCATAGCTTTCCAATTTGGCTCTCATGTCTTGTTTTCCTTTTTGCATTTTATTTTCTTCTCTACTTTCAAGTAATTGCTCACAGAACAATGTGCAACAATTCCTTTAAAGCGGGGCCATACACTACCATTAATTCATTTGCATTCTTAGTGAAGCATTGTCATTTGTGTGATGCATTTGTCACTTTGTGGATGACATTGGGTGTGATGTCCTTCATAAGTGTGATCTTTCTTGGCATATTGCATTCCTCTTGGTGGTTTGATGTGATGCACTGCATCCCCTAAGTTGTGAATATTCTATTCTTTTATTGGTCCTCTTTTGGAGACATTAGACACAATGTTCCCTAAGTGACTGACCTTGCATAAACTAAACAAGACTCCTTTGAATATATTACACATGAATTTTTTACATAACATTCTCATTCAGTCACCTTGTATAACAAAACTTTCATGCCTTTGGAGTTGTCTTATTTGTTTGTCCACCTTGCATAATACAACTTGCATTCCTGTGGTGCCATCCTATTTTGGAAACTTAAACCAACATTTTCATTTCTTTGGCTTTGTGGTGCCTTGTTAAATTTATCGAATGGGTATAGCTTTAGCATGGTTGAGTGGGAAGCCCAGCTAGTAGCATGATTTTTCCCCATAGCCACTTTTGTGTTTGTTTGTGAGTACATACCAAGAAGGATATGTATGTTAATTTTTGGGCCTTCTCACCCCACAGACAACTAGTTTTGTGGCCCCAGAGTGAGTACACATTTTCTTTTTCAAACAATCAACATAGATCTCTTTTCAGAACTAGTTGGATTGATGATCAAAAATTCACTCAATTCTTCTCAACACTTATGTGTTCCTTTGTCCTTATGTTCAGTTTGTCATGGGATCTTCATCCTGGGGACTTGATCATCCTCCTTTCTTTTAATTATATCTTTCTAATGTAAGTGCATTTGAACCCTCCTCTCGATGTTCATGGCTACTTTAGCATGAGAAAGCAAGTTTCTCTCACTAAAGTGGGGGCTAAATGTACCATCAAAAAATGGACCCTTCCCATTTTCATGGTCTTTTAGGCCTTGTTTCATAGTGTTGGAGCTACGTTTATTTGATTTTATGATTTATCTTGTCTTGAACATGCTTATTTTGGTGCTAAAATTCAAAGAACAATATCTTGTGAAGGATTTGTGAAGTGTTGTAAGACATTTATACATTCTTCTAGACTCCATTTAATACAAGTCACCTAAAAACCACCTTTTTACACATCAACAAGTCCTATTTCAAAGTGTTGTAAGGTTTTGTAACAATATTTCACACTTTTCTAGGCATATTTTCACTATTTACACCCTTTTCATGCTTTATTTTATCTCTTTATGCCCTCATATGCTTATATTAAGTGTAATTTTGGGTCCTATCCTGACAAACAACATTAAACATGACATTTTTTCTTTACACTTGGCTATGGGTCCCAAGTGGGATTCATTCACCAAGGGTGGTGAATGAGTCCCCCTTGGCCCTTGAAAGAATTGGCTATGAAGGTAGCCACCCAAGATCTAGAAGCCTAATAGAAAGCACAAAAGAGAGATAGAATATGAAAAGAATAAACTGTATTCTATCAATATGATAGAATGTAATGAGCAAATAGTACATAGGAGGTCCCCCTTGGATATATAGCCAAGGTGACAACATAGAAGGGCATAATATTATGACAAGTGTCATAATCTTATGACATGAGACAACTATGAAAAGTTATCACTCCACCTAAAGTGGGAAAGAGATAATGTGATAATCACCACAAAGGGTGGATCACCCACAAAAGGTGGAGAGATAATCACATGATGTGTCCACAAAAGGTGGAAGTGATGAGGTAATGACATGTCAAGTCCACTAAAAGTGGAAAATCTCCAACAACCTCCTATGTGGTCCCTAAGTAAACTTAACTAAGGTGTAATTATGACCTAGGACAAGGTACAAGACATATAATTACACCAACACCCCCCCTTAAGTGCAACTTAGGGAGAATGTACACAAAAGAAAACAATGCAAGATGGGTCCCAGCTACTAGGCCATGTTAGGTACCCATGTAGAAATGCAATCTCTCACAAGTGGAGTAAAGATAGAAAAACCCAATGGGAAAAAACTACCCCCCAAAAGAGAGATGAGATACAAAAAGCTATGAACATAGCATGAGAAGGAAAAAACCCCATGTGAGGAAAAATTCCCACCCATACAAGAGAAGAAGAGAGACAAGGTAGCCCCCCCTCAATGTACAATGATCACCCATGGAAGATGCTCGAGAAGGAATGAAGAAGCTGCTCCAAAACTGTCGAACAACGTTCCTCCCCTTGGGAAGAAATAATACCTAAGGTGTATGAATGAAGTCTCGCCAATCCACAAGTGAAGAAGGAAGAAACCTCAAAATGTAAGAAGTCTTTGAAAGCTGCTCAAATGTCCTTGTGTTGACACCGAAAGATGCCTTTCCCAAACCATGTGAAGCTGCAATGATGTAGTCACCTCCTAGAACTTGTTAGAACCCCTGTGCAACAACACTTTGATCCGCTGAAAAAGACAACTCAAGATCTAGCAAGGATGAAGGTAGAACATACTTCAAAGACGATGTCTCCTCAAAAGTGAAAGTGGCCTCCTCCAACTGCTGTAAAGATGCATCCAAAATCACACCAACCTCGAAAGATTGATCATGTAGAGGAGGGTCAGAGTGTTCCCTCACAACAACTAAAGAACAATCACCTTCATCAAAGAGAAGATGTAAGGAATCAAATGTGTCTCCCAAATCTGCAATGTAGGACTCCACAAACAAACTACCAATGTTTGTTAAGTAGTCATCCCATGAAGTTGCTGCTAGAAGACAAGGTATGCACTATTGCATTGAATCACAAGGCACTGAAACTGTCAGAACACAAGTATCATCAGGTACATCAGTCAATGTAGAAGATGGAGTATCAACATTAGGTTCAAGAACCTCAGGACTAGAGAGCACTCCAAGATTCAAGTAACCATACTCAATCTCCTCAAGTGTGTCCACACTAGGGTGAACTGAATCATCAATAGGAGCAAAATATGAGAAGGTGTAGAACCGAGAACGATCATCAACCTTCCCAACTACAACAAGAGCCCTGCTATGCAAATCCTGAACAATGACAGAATCTAGTGTGAACTCTACACTCTTTCCTATACCACTATGTGTAATCTGATAGATGGAAAGGATGTTTCTTGACAAAGTAGGCACACATAGAAGATCATTAAATGCTCCACCTTCAATGTCAATAGAAACCTTCCCACAAACTGCCAAAGAAGTGTTGTTGGCCATCAAAATGGGTGGTGATGAACAAGAATGAAATGTAGAGTACATATCCTTGCACGAAGTCATATGATGCGAAGCTCCTGAATCAAGGATCCACTGATCTGTATTGGAATTTGCAACTACAAGAAATACTTGCCCCTTATGTTTCTCATATTGAGATGATGTAGAAGGAGAAGAGCTTGATGTTGTTGCCATGAGAGTTGTTCCTTTTCCCTTATAAGAAGTGGAAGGGGATGAGTCCTTCTCTTGATATGCAGCTGGCAAGTTGATGTTGTTCTTCTTAAGGATATGTTTCAACTCATCAATTTTCTTAACATGAAAACGATGCTCCTCATGACCAAACTTTTTGCAATATGCACATGTTGGTTGCTCCCTCTTGCTTGAATAGTTGTACTTCTTTGAAGAAGATGAAGTTGAGCTTTGTTGTGGAGGAGTAGATTGTTGGTTCTCTCCTTGTGAAGATTGCTTATGCTTCTTATTGGAACCCTTTCCTTGAGTCCCTTGATTCCCTTGATTAGCCACCAAAGCTTTGGGCTTTGAAGACTTGAGAATCCCCATGCTTACAAATTTTGCTTGCTCTAACATCAACATTTCTATAAAAGCATCAAATGATGGCATAGTGAAAGAACTACCAACTGTCAAGCAATGGGTTTGGAAGCTAGAAACAAATGCTGCATATTCTAATGGAAGCTTTCCCAAAAAATTGTAGACCAACTGTGCATCCTTCTTATCAATGCCACAATCCTTAAGCTATGCTCTTAGCTCATTTTCCTTAGTGACATAGTCTTGGATTGTATCAAAATTCTTGGGATCTAACATTGTGAGATCATTGTCAAGCTGATAACCTCTAATCTCATCAACTTGGCCATACAATTGACCAAACTTTTCCCAAGCTTCTTTCATTGTTTTACACTTATCAATTTGAAAGATTAGATCTTTTGATACATATTTCCTTAGTGTTCCAAGAGCCATAGTATTTTTAGTGAGCCAATCCAAATGAGCAATAGGATTAGCTTGAGGATCAGATGGTGCAATGACAGTTCCATCAATATAATGAGTTAATCCTTTTTCCATGAACTTACTCCATGCATCAATTTTCCAAGAAGCATAATTATGTGGAGTTAACAAGGGAAACTTAGGAGAACCCATAGTAGCAAAATGAAAGAGAACAAGATAGAGAGAGAGAGGCACAATCACTCAAGACACCCCCCCAAATTTACTCAATCAAAGAACCCCCCCCCAAAAAAGATGATTTGGCACTTTATAATTAGTGCGTGTACAATGGCCACTTGCAAGCCAAGCAAAGTGGGCTTCTGATTTTAAATGTTTTACAACAACATTAAATAGGCTACAATAGACTCAAATGGTGATAGAACCATTGTGAGATTGAAAAATCATGCACTTTCAAAAAAATAGCACATGAAAAGGAGCACGTATGAGCACAGATGAAACTCAGGAAGTTGCAAAAGCGGTGACAAGGCAGTCTGAGTGTTGGCGAAAATTCTGAAAATCGTCACCGTCGAAGCGAGTACACCGCACTATGAAGTACGGAAAAATTAGCTAAAATAAAAAAAAGAATTGCGCAAAAGGCCTCAAAATGACCAAGATATGGAGCCTCGAAGTTGAGCTACCGTGAAAACTCAATGCGTGAGGGGGTAAAATTTTCAAAGATCTTCGTCACAGTGGCGTCATCAATTCTGACATTAAATTTGTGGTTGTTGGCCGTCAGTTTGCATGAGCAAAATTGGCCGAGATGATGAACGTCATCGCCCATACCTTGAGGGAATATTTGTCAAAATGTTCTTTGTGGACGAGAATTCAATCAAAATATTCTCACTTGGGAATATACTATTTTAATGAGAATATTAAGCCTCTAGTATTGTCGAGATTTTTGGGACCACTTGGTGTGAGTGAGTGGCCCACGGTGATTAAGCAGTCTTTGGATTTTTTTATTTTTACGTACGCGATGAGGGATTCCTTGAGTGTGGGGAACCCATGAGGGTAGGCGGGGCCTCTGCTGGCGCCATAAATAACTTGCCTCTTCGAGGGGTCAGAAGTGCAGAGTACTTTAGAGTACCACAGTCTATCTCCGCCCGAGTTTGAATTTTTTTTGATTTTTTATTTATAAAAAAACTTTACAATCTTGAAAATAAAATAAACTACAAATAAATGGTTTTGAATGATTTTACAAAATGATTTTCTTGAGAAATACACATTTTTTTTTTAAAAAAAATAAAATCACTCTGCATTGTCATTATGGATGAACGTCTGACCCGGTAACAATTTTGCCGACGGACAACTTGCTCCGATTTGGACGATTTGGCAGTTGATTTATAGGTTCTTGGCCCTTCTGAGCACGATGGCGAGGTCCTTTTCATCTGAAAATGCTCCAAAGTGGTAGCTACCTCCTGGATCTGGCAACCACCTCCGATTTTCAACCCTTTGTAGATTTGGCCTCCGATGTCCAACTGAGACGAAACAAAAGGCAAATCTAACTATCTCAGACCCTCCGGATGCAATGGCGAGCTCAGATCTGATGCAACAAGCTCCCAATATGCACCTGCAATACAAGGCCAAAAATGGAACCCTCCAAAAATCTCTCCAAAGACTAACTAAAGGCACTCCAAAAGCTCTGATACCATGTAAGAATTGGCTATGAAGGTAGCCACCCAAGATCTAGAGGCCTAATAGAAAGCACAAAAGAGAGATATAATATGACAAGAATAAACTGTATTCTGTCAATATGATAGAATGTAATGAGCAAATAGTACATAGGAGACCCCTTGGATATATAGCCAAGGTGAGAACATAGAAGGGCATAAGATTATGACAAGTGTCGTAATCTTATGACATGAGACAACTATGAAAATTTATCACTCCACCTAAAGTGGAAAGGGATAATGTGATAATCACCACAAAAGGTGGATCACCCATAAAAAGTGGAGAGATAATCACATGATGTGTCCACAAAAGGTGGAAGTGATGAGGTAATGACATGTCAAGTCCACCAAAAGTGGAAAATCTCCAACAACCTCCTATGTGGTCCCTAAGTAAACTTAACTAAGGTGTAATCATGACCTAGGACAAGGTACAAGACATATAATTACACCAACAACCCTAAATTCATTTTTTTTCCAAAATTTCTTTTAGGATTTTACTCAAATTCACTTCATGTCAAACTGTGATGAGGTATGAACAAATTCTAATGCACAATATTTGTATAAATATGTAATTTTAACCTCATTTTACATCTCCCATTCACTCATTCATTCAAGCATTCATAATTCAAATAATCTTCAAGCACTCAAGCACTTTGGAGTGGCCATTGACATTAATTCAGATTTTCATATTCAAGGATGTGGTAAGTTTGTAATACTTTCATGTTATTCATTTATCATTTCCTTTGCATTTCATTCATTTCTATTGGGTTTAATTACCAAAGTGGCCTTTGACCAAGGCAAACTGCTATTCACTAACCCTCCAACATTTTTCCCCTTTTCATGTGTCTTTGCAACCTTTGTTTTGTAGATTTCACAAGTTTAAAGGTGTTGAAAAGTGGATTTCAAGTCAAATAGGCTCTTCAAATCAATTCTTCATCTATTTAAGCATTTTGAGTGAGTTTCAACCCATTTTTTGTAGAATTGACCTTGACAACCTAATATTCAGTGATTTTTAGATTTGGAAAAGAATTGTTGACCTTTGAATTTTCAAGAATCTTGGGGAGGACTGATTCACCACCCTTGGCAATGAGTCCCACCTAAAATTTGAAAAATCTGTATTTTGTCAAAAATCAACTCTCGACTGTCAAAAATTGGATTCAAACACTTTTTCACTAGTCAGAGGAATGATTCATCACCCTTGGAAAATGAGTGCCACTGTGAACAAGAAATTTTTTTTATCAGCATTCTAGAAATTCCATAAATCTCACACATCATCCAAGTGCACTTATATTTGATCCTATACTTTATGTTCTACATATTTCATAGTTCTTTTCATATCACACTGTGTTTTCAAACATAACATAAATTGCATCTTTACATTCATTCTAAATCATTTCAATCAATCAATTGCACTTATATTAGTTCATTTACATCATATTTCATTACATAAATCCTAATTTGAATGAAGCATATGCATTTTAGGATCCCTAATCTCTCTCTTTCTAGGTGAAAAATCTGAGGAAGAGAGCAAGCATTTTGAGTTCCTAAAATCTATGGTTCAACATGGCTTAAGGGAATAAAATTTGGTGGAGTTTCCTAAGGTAACCAAATTTTATTTTAAGGTCTTACGACAAAATGAATGCTTTAGTGTTTAAGGTTTAGATTTTAGAGTTTAGGGCTTAGGGTTTAGGGAGCTTGGGGTGAAGTTTTGGTGTCCCTTGGAATATAATGGACTTGCAAGTTAGTGAAGAAAATTTTCCTGTGGACCAGTTTATTGAGATAGCTATTGTTTCAACTAACCAACCTAGATCATGAAATCTCATTCATATTATAATCTTGAATGATTTTATTATTGTTAAATTTTTTTTCCTTGGGAAACTTCACCAAATTTTGAGAATTTCTTTGATCCCCTTAAGAAATGTCATATTAGGACCCTTTAAGACATCAATTTACAATTTAGGGTGATAGGATAGCTTAAGGGGATCTCTTTGTAGTGAGGTCCTAGGACAAAATTACATGGCTCAAGTGAATAAAATTTGGTGGCATTACCGAATGTAACCAAATTTCATTAAGGGCCTAGGAAAAAGTTATGGCTTTATGGTTTAGGGTTTATAGTTTATAGTTTAGGGTTTAGGTTAATAGGAAGGATTAAGGGGATCTATGTAGTAAGGTCATATGATGAAATGAAATGGATTGAGGGACTAAAATTTGGTTGAGTTGTGTAAGACAACCAAATTTGATTTTAAGGTCCTACAAAAAAAATGAACGATTTAGTGTTAAGGGTTTAGATTTTAGTGTTTAGGGTTTAGGGTTTAGGGAACTTAGGTTGAAGTTTGGGTGACCCTTGGAATAATAGACTTGCAAGTTAGTTCCTAGTTTATGAATATTTTTTATTTTATGAATAGATTGACTTTTTCCATAATAGAAACACATAATTATGTATTATTAAGATTGAGTTTGATGTATATTTTAATGAGATATTTTTTTAATTGAATATAAGATTATTTTATTTCATTTTTTTCATTAATATTTCCCACTTAAATGAATTTTATGATATAAAATGTGTAATATAAAATTAGTTAATGTTGAATCAAGTATTTTATTTTCGATTGTTTGGAATTGAAAGAACCTAAAAGAAAGAAAATAAAAATATTTAGATTCTTTTACTGTATAGGTAACTAGTGAAAATTGATATTTTAGACTAAACTAGAAGCCTAATTAATAATTAATTTAATAGAATGAGGGTTAAGATTGTGAAAAGAGAACAAACAACACATGCAAACAAGAAACAGAAACAAGGCATGATGAAGAGAGATCAAAACATAAAATAGAAATGAATGTTGAATATTATCTAATTAAGTGACAATTGGAAATGGATTGTACACTTCGATTTAGGAATTTGGTACTAAATTTGCAAACAAACATTGATAAAATTTATGAGTTGTAACTATTCTTTAAAATATTTTTTTCTAATCTAATTATAATTTAACATTGAAACTGAAGTTTAACATATTGTTTTCTCCATACAACTAAAATGAACGTTAAAACATTTAAGCAATGCAAATGGATTTTCTTGAGCTCAAAATTAGGGTTTTCAAAATCAAAATGATTTGTTCGATTTAAATTTAGGGTTTTAGCAAAAAAAATTGTTTCAGTTCAATTTAGGGATTCAATCTAAGTAATTAGGCTTTTTAATGCAATTTTCTTTGTTTAATTTCAAATTAGGGTTTTCAAATCCATTTTTTTTGTTTGATTTGTATTTAGTGTTTCAAAATGCTTGATTAGGGTTTCCAAATGTAATTTTGTTTATTTTATTTCAATTTCTATGGTTTTCAAATGCAATTTTTTTGGTTGGATTAAAAAATTTAGATTTCAAAAGCTAAATTTTGTTTCTAAAATATAATTCAAAGTTCATTTTTTCCTTTCTATTCAATATCTTTGCATTTTTTCATCTCATTCTATAATTCCTCATTTCTATTATTATAGGAAATAAAATTCTTAAAACATCAAATAAATTTTAAAAAATGCTAAAATCTACTCTTCTATTAACAATTTCAAATAAAAAAAATGCTAAAAAGTGGGGGTAGAGGTGTACCTAGAGGCTGGTTTTGTAGTCATTTTCGCCCACCAAATTGAGATCCCATGGGTAGTGAAAATGAATTTTTGTTTTTTTTTTTAAAATAAATACTATTAAAAAAGGGATCCCAATTATTACAAAATGGGATCCTGAATTTTATAAAGCAAGATCTTGTTTCATACTAATCAAGATCTCATTCGATGTCCATCGGTTTAGGACCCTTTAACAAATGGGATCCTTATTTTTAAAAAGTGGGATCCCATTTATAAAAATCGAGATACCATTCTTGCAATGTTGATTTCATTTTTTTGGCAAAGGAAAAAACTTCCATGTTTCATGGACTCAACCTTGTGCACTTACCCCCTTATTGGCACAATTTGAATTTCACCATTGATAACATCCCATAGAAAGATAATCGACATGTGGATGCAATGGTGAGTGTTGCTTCTCTTATATCACCCCAAGATCCTTCAATGGACATCACATTCACTGCTCATCCAATAATGAAATTCTCAATTGATGATAAAACTGTCAATGAATTAACAACAATCAAGGATGACTCGAGTGAATGGTATGATGCCATATATAATTATTTAAAATATGGTACCATTCTTCAGCCTACCACAACCAACACCCGAGATCATTTAAAAGAATTAGCAACCAAGTACATAATTATTTCTGATGTGTTATAGAGATGATCCTTTGATGGAATTTTACTTAGATGTCTTAGGGATTCTAAAATAAATATGGCACTCAAACAGGCTCATGTAGGCACCTATGGAGGTCATTTTGGAGGAAAGAACTTAGTATAAAAACTCCTTCGTATTTGGCTACTACTAGAAAAATATGGAAAAATATTGTTATTTGTATGTTAAACGATGTAACAAATGTCAAGAACATAGAAATTTTATTCATGCTCCTGCTTTTGAGCTCTATTCCCAAATCTCTATTTGGCCATTCTCCATATGGGGCCTGGATCTAGTTGGAAAAATATCACCACCATCTTTTGTTGGACATACCTTTATCATCACTACAACTAGTTACTTCATAGTCAAGGCCTTTCTTCTTTGATCTACAATAGTTGAGGTTATATGTCATTTCATCCAAGAACATATTATTGCTCACTTTGGACTCCATTCTGCATTAGTCTCCGATAATGGTACACCATTTAAGAACAATGATGAGAAGAAATTCTTGGAGACCTTTAATATCCAACATCATTTTTTGACACCTTATTACCCATAATATAATGGTCAAGTTGAATCAACTAATAAAGTCCTTTAATAAATTTTAAAGAAAATTGTTAATAAACATCATAGGGATTGGAAGACACAAATAAAATATGCACTTTGGGCTTATCTCACACGTGTTCTATCTTCCACAAGGACCACACCTTATAACCTTGTTTATGGTATAGAGGAAATCTGTTAGAGTAATAAGTTATTATGCTTAATTAATTACAATTCAATCATTAATCAATCTTGCATATTGATAGCAAGCATTCTCGCCATCATTCTCTCTTGTGGAAGTATTTTAGTCTAGCAACAGACTTGTGGAAATATAACATGGTATCAGGAGCTCAGACCTATAGGCTGCTTGTTCGTGATCTGAAGATATGGCCTCTTCGTGAGTTTCGGGTGCAAGGGTTTCCACATGCAATTTTTTGATTGAATCTAGGGGTAGCCTAATTTTCTGGGCATTTTGGGACAAAACGGACCTCGCCATTGAGTCCGCAACGCCCAAAAACCCCCATTTTCATATAAAATTTGTCTATTTTGGTGCAAGTTGGTCAAGAAGGAAAAAAAAATTCTCTGGGGGCCGTACGGCCTCCCCTGCACACTTCCCGAGGCTCAAAAATCGAGAAAAATATCAAAAAAATGCATTTTGGTTTTCGCCGCTTCAAGCTAGAATATCTCGGCTAATTCTAAGGGCTTTCACCGGCGCCACGGACAAGCATCATCACGATGGTGCCGCTTGCTCCACTCCGCCTACGCCTCTACGGCCAAGACCACGGTATGGTCATATATGGAAAACCATCGGTACCAACGTCGCACGTCGGCTGTGAGAATATGCGCCGCCGCTATATTCAATAATATTCGTATCCGTATATACCGGGTGGTCAATTTTTGTGGGTAAATTGATTATACTGATGTATAGATGGTCACAAATTTATGCTCGCGTTTTGATGATGTCAGCATGACGTCGTGATGACGTCATCCGTACGGCCGGCCTTCTTTGCCCTCCTAACCCTAGTTTTTCCTAAAAGAGCAGTTTTTTTCTTTTGGCCACAACTTGGGCATAATTTCCAGATTTAAATCTGGGTAAACAAGATATCGCCGAAAGCTGGTTCTGGTTAATCTTCATTTGGTGTGGCTTTATTTTTCAGTATTTTACAGTTTTACGGCATTTATTACGTTTGAAGTCAGATGTTTTGACCTCCGAGCTCATAACTTTTGCCAATGATTCGACACCCTCGCTTATGACGCTGGTAAAGGTATTAAGTAGCTCTATGTTGTTGTCCATGCATCTTTTCTGTATCTATCCAGGGTTTATCAATAGTCCTTTTCGTGATTTGGCCCGGGATGGGCTGTTTCATGACATCGATATTTTGCAGCTTGAGAGTGCATCTTCAGATTCTTTTGAATTCCTTTGCTTTTGTAAGAGATTTACATCATTCAATAATTGCTTGCTGCTTCATAGATTCCTGTGGTGTTCTGCTTTGCTTTTCAAGTGTTCATGGCACGGTCCATCAGCCACATTATTTTGATTCCGGTTTTGGTTTCAGTTGTAGACAGAGATATCTTTCCTTCCTTGTCAGATTGTGGTTCCAGTGTTACTCTACAGAGTTCTTCTAGTGCTTCTTTGTAGCATGTTATCACATTGTAGGGGTTTTGTCCCACCTGGTTTTTCCTTCTTTACTCCATTCTGCATTGTAAATGGTAATCAGTCTTTTGTTGTTCTGGACCCATCTTTGCTTTCATGCATCCTATTCTAGTGTTTTAGCTTCTTCCTAAGTTCATCTTAAGGGGGGGTGTTAGAGTAATAAGTTATTATGCTTAATTAATTACATCACATTTGATTAATTAATTAAGTCACTTATTCCTCTTATTACTTTAAGTTAAACCTTTAGGCACATTTATTACCACTATTAATTATTAAGTGTGCACACTAGGTTTCATTTAGGGTTTCCTTTTAGGGTTTCTGCGGATCTCCTTCATAAGGATTGATCACTTTGTAATAATTGATTCCTTTCTTAATGTAGTCTTTACCAGGCCATGAGAACATTTTTTCTGCTTTCATATCTTTTGCATGTGACAGTATCCATCTTTGCATGTGTGATTTTGATTCTAATAAAATGCTCCCTGTGTTAGAAATCTTGAAATTATAGAGCTCTTCAAGGTATTTACTCATAATGAAATCTTATAAAGCAAAAATATTACATCATCCTGAAAATGTTTGATGAACAACGATAATTCTTTGAACATCTTTCAAGCTTATTGCAAAAGGAAACAACACTATTATAATCTCAATGTTATCCATCACACATTCAACAAAGGGGATTTAGTTCTATTTGAAAATCAATGTAACATCAATGTTGACCCAAATGAAAGAGGAAAATTTAGTCCTAATTGGTTAGGACCATACATAGTCAACAAAATTTTTGGATCTAGTGCATATTTATTAACATAACTCGATGGCACATCTCTTAAGGAACCTATCAAAACTGTGCATTTGTGCTAGTATTATTTCTAACCCCTTCGAATAGTATGAAAGATAAAGTAGTGTTGTTAAAGCTATTGGGTCAAAACCTATGCACTTTCACATTGCTTCATTCTTGACAAAAAATTATGTTTGTGTCTTGAGCACTAAAATGGTTATTTAATTTATTTTTATAATTACTTTAGGTTTCATACTATTCAAAATTCATCTTGTGTATTATGATAAGTTAGATCATTAATACAATTAATTTAGTATAACATAATTAATCATCATGTTGTGTCTAAAAGAAACTATAATAAGTTTTAATTAGATCACATAAGCTTTGTTAAATCATGAAGATATTAATTAACTAATCTTATAAAGGTTATTTAATTAATCACATTGTCATTTAACCTTCAACAAATTTTGACAAGTAATAATACATCAAATGCTCATATATATATATATATATATATATATATATATATATATATCAAAAAAAGAATTGTACATGTCATAAAAATATACAATATCATTGAGGTATATGGGTACCTGACCCCTCAGGATTTGGTACTTGTGATCTGATAGCAAGATGTTAGGAGATAGTCGTATGTGATCGTGAATGTGATCTACTAAATGTAAGTGAAAAGTGTAAGCCTTGTATATGTCCAAGGGCTGCTTTTTTCTCCCCTGCTATCTAATCCCTCTCTACCTATAGTCGTGTTGCCTCTTCCTCTAGTATCTCAACCTCTACTAGGGTTTGAGATGACTGTGCCTCTACTAGAGTCTCAAATTAGTGGACTCATCTCCTCAAACTCTCATATGTTACTCATAATTTCTTGCAAATGGCCTGAGTGACTCTAGATCCTCCTCCACAATAGGTGGGGGAACATAATTTGATTCCATCTCCTCCTCATTGATGGATGTTGTCACTATCTCTATACCTACTTGATGGTAGAGATCCCGCTAATCTCTCATAGCTCCTACAAGTTAGAAACTATAAAAAATTAGTACACATTAGGATATATATATATATAGAAAGCATAAGCACTAAATTACATGCATAAAATCAAATATCATCACCTATATCTTTGGAAGGCTAAGAAACATAAACCTCGTTGTGTGTAAGGGGTATGGAACATGTGCTAGCCTCTTCGCGACTATGAGTACCAATGCCTGCTGCAGTTTCCACTCTTGATCTAGTCATGCGAGTGGGAGAGGGCTCTCCCCACTTGTGTTGATCCTCAACTACTGCATCATCACTCTCACTCAGGGGTGGCTCCTCCTCCTCCTCCTTATCATCATCATCCTCATCCTCATCCTCATCCTTATCCTCTCCCTCCTAACCATCATAGTCAAGATCTACATCCTCATTGTACTTATCATCAATGACATAGGTAAATATGCTTGTAGCTTTGTATCGTGTATCCTTGGCCCTATCCTCTTTTCCATCTAACTCATTTGAAAATGTTCCTACATCTCATATAGGATCATCAATCGTATATATAGGATTTGTTCGTGATACTGTTCACCACTCCTCATAATCCCATTTGGCACTGACATCATCTACATCAAATACTAAAGGTTGATCATGATCTAAGAATCAGAGTCACTCTAGAAAACATGGTCTAGAGTGAGTCATACTATATCACCTGGTCTTCAAGCACTCCACACTAACCTCCTAAAAAAGGATCTTTCCAAACTACTTCATGACTCAATCTTAGTAGAAGGGATGTACTACATGATCATGATGGCTAACCAAAAATTTGTCTAACTATAGTCTCATCAACTGCCTCAAGTGATTTGGCCACTGTAATGTTAGCTGATAAGGTCTCTATGAGATCACATCCTCCTCTAGTCAGTCAAATCTCACTCTCTAAAAGTATAAATCCAAATATTTCCATAACCACCATAGAGGATAGCTAAAGGCCCAAGGATACCCCACTGTTGTTAGACATGGGAAGCAGATAGGCCTGGTGCATGTGATATGCTCAAGGAACCAAACCTATAGAAGTATGCAATGCACCATGTTATCTACCTCCCCAAAAAAAACCAACCAACATCATAATATAATTGCGCTAGGATACATTGCCCCCAGGCATACATTGTTTGGTACTCTTCCATCTTGTGTATCAGATGAACTATTCCTCACTCAAGGTGCACGACCTGCCCATCTGGGATGATTACTAGTACCATTGTTTGCATCATGATCTATCTCACTACTAGAGATCATGAATACAACATTGCGAGATCAATATTCCCTCTCACTCACTCATCGTGCACTGGCCCATCCAAACAATACTGCATATTGGCCTTCTACTCATAGAAGGTGTGATCTATCTGGAAATTTACTAGCTCCCCCTAAATAGAAACTCAAAGAATGTGGTGCACATCCTTTAGAGTAATCATCATCTCACCAATTGGAAGGTGTAATGTACAAGTGTCTACATCCCAGCACTTGCATAGCACCATCAACATAGCATCATGGTATCTCATGGGGGGAATGAGGTACACCCAGTAAATACCCATAGCCTACAGGTGCTTAGTGTCCTCTATTGTAAGTTTCAGAGCTAAATCTTTTAGAAAACTCACTTGCCTACCCACTACATACTGACACAAATAGGTGGGTACCTATCATAAAACACAAAAATAATCTTTATGGGTATGTGTAGGATCATCATGGAAAAAACAGACCCTTAAGTGGCAAAAAAATTAGAAAAATTAGAATTACGAAACTTGATGTAAAAAGTTGAATTAGTTATCTATATTATATAAAAAAATATGTAAGAATAGAATTTGTAGAAAATTTAATGTAATTTCTAAACTACTAGGTTTTTTTTTTTTTAAATCTATTTGGTGAAAATTTGAAATTTCAATGTAGTAGTACATTAATTTGGGGAAAAAAGAAGTAGGTGTTTGTCTTACCACCCTAACCACAATAAAATGATAATATTTTTTTAATATTTTAGATATAAGTAGAGGAATCATGTCCCAATGTGTTGCATATTTTTTTAAATTTTTTCCAAGTAAATAATTAATAATGAATTTTTTAATACAACTTTTAAAAAATATAAAAACTTGTATGTATGACAACCTTAACTTGGTCAAAACTTCATGAATTTTTTTGTTCTTTTTTAATCCCATATGATGTGAAGCATATAATGTGACACATGTTTTGATTTAAAAATGTGATACCATTTGAAAGCTATATATTTTTTTCAATTAGCCTATCAATCAAGACTTTTTTCGTAATTCAAATAAAAAATGAATAATAATTACTTATTAAATTCAAAGTAAAGCATAATTTATATTGGTGGAAAGTTGAGAATATCCTTTAAAAACCCTTTTCATTTCATTAATTTTGGGTTAAAAAAAGTCATCAGCCACATACCAATCATTTTGCCACTTTTTGGCCCATCATGATCCTACACATGCCCTTATAAACCATCTAATATCTATAATTTTTACTTTATTCATCATGCAAGTGTACTAAATTCCATCTAGTGTGCTTTACTAAAGGCCCTAGACAATTTGGAACCATTTTGGGACACTTTACGAACAAAAGGGACAATTTGCGAACAAATGGGACACTTCACAAAAAAGGGGACACTTTGTGAATTTTTTTTCCAAGATCCTAAATTAACCTAGAAATGCATAAAAATCATTAAATCACTTCATAATCACAAAGCACAGGTAGTAGAATTGACTCACCTCGTGATGACGCTTGTCACATGTCACTTGGTCCCATAGCATGTCTAGTATCGTAGGTGTGTATCCCCATATGGTTAGCATCCTTCACTATTCTCTCATAACTCTCAAGCTACAATATGGTAAAATGACAAATTAAGTGAAAAATTACTTCACTTTTAAGTCTTTTAACTCTTTTCACTCTTATGTATGAAATTAGGTTTTTTATTATCTTAGAGTTAATTAAGTGATTCTTATTCAAAACAACATAATAGGTGCTATTGAACTTCATTTTTTACACCATTTGATGCATTAGAATCCTAATTCTACACTTGACATCATCAATTATCTATTTCTATGTGGCATGGTACTTGGATATGTCCTACGATATGATTTTCCTTATTTGATGTGGCTAGTTTTCTACCTTGATTCCACCTCCATAAAGCAAAAGGAATCAAGGGGGTGGGCATACATATACCCTCAAATTTAATTTCTAGAAGTGGCATATGAGGATTTTTTGACAACGAATGAATTTGTGTTGCAGGATATGGTTCCTAATGTTGTGGTTTTACAGATAAGTACATTGGGGATTCATTCTGCCATCTTTTGAATGAGTATCCTTTTATGAAGTAAAGTGTATTGTTCAGAGTCCTTTAGATTTCATATGCACATAAAGTCATATGGGCACTCAAGTGGTGGCTAAATATGTTGCCAAAAATTGTATACTCTTGAAGAAAGGCAATTTTGTGCTTAATTTGGTCCTATTTTCGACACCCTTGCATTAATGATCCTTTAAAATAACATTTATAGGCCCCTAAGACTCATTATTTTGAAATTTAAGGCCTCTTCCACTCACAAATCACACAAATCCTAACAAAAAACATCCAAATTATTCAAATTCTAGAAAACCCACAACAAAAACCATTGGTGGGACTAAGTCACCCAAGGTGGCGACTTAGTCTAGTTTGGGGGATTTTTTTAGCTTTGAGCAGGAAAATCACTGACTTAATTAAAATTTTCAATGGATGTTGGCATGTGAAGTTAAAATAATGAATAATTAGGTATTTGATGGGGAGAGGGGTTGGAGGAATCAATCTTAGATTCTTGCTCTAGGTCTTGCTTGCAAGACCTTCTTGGTGTCTTACTCCACCACCTTAACCTATAGGTCCCTTTTGCATGTTTGGGTACCCCTAGTTCTCCTGGCCAACCCCATTGCCATCACCATTCAACCAACCAAGACAACCTTGGTGTAATAACTCTAACTCTTCCTTAGCCTTAAATCTACCCTAAAGAGTAACAATACCTCAACACTCAATTTAGATCTTGCAGGGGTGTAGATATGTCTCCAACAGCTTCAAACCAACCTCCTATGGTTTCTTGAAAATTCACCAAACTCCATCTTTTCATTGTTTTCACCAAACCCTCATTTTGGGGTTAAAAATGGCTACTAGCCAAGAGCCCCAATTAGGTCTCCATTTCTGAGGAAACTGGTTATCTCTCTTAATTTATCCAAAGAACCACCAATATTTCTTTGAGGTTCTTGCTTCAAATGGACACCTCTCAAGGATTTTTGATGTCTTGAGTCTTCATTAGCCATACAAGGCCTCAACTTGAAATTGGGCAAAAATCTAGGGTTTTCAAGCCTTTTCCAGGCTGCTTCCAAACTGTTGGAGATTTCTCACACCAAATGAACTGATGGAGCCTTCTCCTTCATACCATAGCTAGGTAAGGCACTTACCTACCACCTCCAACAAATAATTTTTCCAAGAACTTGACCCCTACAACTTTTATGTGCTCTGCACCTCTTACCTTCCTAGTCGGGCACCATTCTGGCTCGCCTAGGGCAAGATCTTTCTAACAGCTCCTAACCTTTCCCAAACCCTACAACCTACCATATGTATAAACATGGAGTCTAGGCACTGTTCCCAATGGGATGTACTATTTGTATGGTGAAAAAGTGGTCTAGCACTCCATTCTTTTCAACCTATCTAGTTCAGACCACCAACAGGGTGCACACAAAACTATTTACAAAACAATGATTAGAAATGAACAAAAGAACTAAATAATGGCACACAATACTAGAAGACTAACAACACCACATCCTTCATACAAAATAGTAATAAATTCAACCCATTACAGCTCTTCTTGAAGCAAAAATCAGAAAATGACCCACAAAAACTGTCTTTTCTTCAATTTCACAAAGTCACACTACAATGTCAATGCTTCCAACCTAACATTCAGGTCGAGGCATGTATTAAATAGATTTTCAAAATAGTTAAACTCCTTAGGTCGGTCATGTAAGGCATCAAATGGCAAAGTTGTAAAACACACTGTGTTTTTCAACTTTTGCTAGATGTTAGCAACCTAAGCAAGTTTTGTTCCTAAACATATCCATCCTCTTCACTTCTTATTCTACTAATCACAACAGATCAAAAATTATTGATAAACCTCAAATGCTAACAAGATGGTCAACATGACCTTCAAAATAACGTTGTAAAATCAAAACTTCATTCTAGACTTCCTACTTACTAATGTTTCCTAGGTGCTCCTGCACCATTCTCCCCCTCCCTGCACAAACTCAAAGAAATGTGAGGAGAGATCAGTGATTTATCAATTCCTTGCTTCTTGAACTTAGCTTCATCTACCCAAGTAGCCTCAGATTCATGTTTGTTCTTCCATTTGATAATATGCTCCATGTACACCTTATACCTTGTAGATTTCTTCACTCTTGACTCCAAAATTCTTTCTGCCTGAAGCTTGTCTTGAGTTGGTAAGGTTATGTTACTTACATCTTTGAAGATATCCCTACTGTTTTGACACATGTCATTTACTATTCCCTTAAATCTAATCAAATCAGCTGCATTGAATACTAGTGAAATTCCTAAATCTACAGGTAACTCCACCTTGTATGCATTTTTTCCATACTTGGCTAACACCTTACATGGTCCTGCTCTTTTCATCTACAATTTGGTTGATGTACCCTTTTGCAACTTGGATTTGTTGAGGTGAACCATGGCATAATCTCCTACTTCAAATTGCAAATCTTTTCTTGAAAAATCTACCTTATCCTTCAATTTTTTTGTAGCCTCGGTGACTATCTTCTTTACCTACTCCTAAATCTCTTTCATGGTCTGAGTGAATTCCTCTGCATGTCCACTCCTATTCTCCATAGCTCCTAGATCTCTGAGCTCACACACACCTCTTGGGTGCATCCCATACACTATTTCAAAAGGACTCTTCCCTGTTGTTCGGTACACACTGTCATTGTATGCATACTTAGCCTGTGAGATAACCATGTCCCATGTCTATCCATACTCCTTAGTTAGGCATCTTAGAAGGTTACCTAACACTCTATTAACCACCTCAGTTTTTCCATCAGTCTGAGGATGGTAAGTTGATCCAAAGGATACATTGGTACCCAATTTGCTCCATAGAGTTTTCCAAAAGTGACTCATAAACTTCACATCCCTGTCTGATACAATGTTTAAAGGTAATCCATGGATCGTTACAATTTACTTGAAGAAAAGGTGAGCAATGTAGCTAGCATCATGTGTGGTCTTTCAAGGAATAAAGTGACTCATTTTGCTAAACCTAGCTACTACCACATAGACACTGTCAAACCCTATCTTAGTCTTGGGGAGTCCTACCACAAAATCCACGCTAACACACTGCCATGGTCTATTGGGAATAGGTAGAGGTTGATACAGACCTGCATTACTAGCTCCCCCTTTGGCTTTCATGCAAACCACACACTACTCTACATACCTTCTGACATCCCTTGGTAACTTGGGCCAATAGTAATACCTTTGCATTAGTTCCATTGTCTTATTGATACCAAAATGACCACTAAGACTACCATTGTGCTTTTCTTGTATAAGATTTTCTCTCATAGAACCTTTTGGCACACACAACTAATTACCCTTGAATAACAATCCACTTTGTAATGTATACTCTGAGTATTGACTATCAAAATGATTCTCAAAGTCAAAACATACCTTATATGCCTCTGAGAAGTCTTCATCTTCACCATAGAGATCCTTGAAACTCTTTATTCCAATGCTCTCTAGCTGTATCTCTTGCACTGTCAGCAATCTTCTACTTAGTGCATCTACTACCTTATTCATTTGTCACTTCTTGTGCTTGATGGTAAATGTGAAATATTGAAGATACTCCATCCACTTCAAATGTCTATTGCTCAATTTCTCCTGAGTGTTGATATAGCTGAGTGCTTGATTGTCAGTAAACACCACAAACTCTTTGGGTAGGAGGTAATGGCTCCACTTCCTAAGTGATTGCACTAAAGAATACAGTTCTAGATCATAGGTAGAGTACTTATTCTTAGCTTCACTGAGCTTCTCACTAAAGAATGCTATAGGCTTGCCTTCTTGACTTAGCACTCCTCCTACTGCAACTCCACTAGCATCACATTCCATAGTAAACAACTTATCAAAGCTAGGCAATAAGAGAATAGGTTGAGTTGCCACTTCTTGTTTCAATTTCTCAAAACCTTTCTCGGCTTCTTGAGCCCGCTTAAACTTAGTTTTCAAACCACCTTTGATTGTGTCTAAGAATGGTGCATATATGCCACTAAAGTTCCTTATGAATTTTCCATAAAATTGAGCCAATCCATGAAAACTTCTTACCTTTGTCCCTGTGGTTGGTGTAGGCCAGTTTAGTATAGCTTCCACTTTGCTTGGGTCCATTTTCAAAGTTCTTTGGGATACTACAAACCCTAGATACACAAGCTCTTGTTTGAAGAACTCACATTTCTCTAGATTAATGCCTAACTTCTCTTCCTGTAATCTTCTAAGAACCATCTCCACATGCTTTAGGTGTTCTTCTATTGTCTTACTAAAAATGAGTATATGATCAAGATACACTACCATAAATATCCCTGTAAATTCTTTAAGCACTTCATTCATGAGCCTCATGAATGTGCTAGGGGCATTAGAGAGGCCAAATGGCATCACTCTCCACTCATACAACCCATCATTTGTCTTAAAGGTTGTCTTCCACTCATCTCCATCCTTGATTCTGATCTGATGGTATCCGCTCTTGAGATCCAACTTGGTGAAGTACTGATCTCCTCCAAGACAATCCATCAAGTCCTCAATTCTAGGAAGAGGAAACCTATACCTGATTTTGATTCTAGTTATAGTCCTGGAATTAGTACATAATCTCCACTTACCACCTTTCTTAGTTGCTAAGACCACTGGTACTGCACATGGGTTGATGCTCTTCCTAATCAATCCTTGATCCAATAACTCTTGTATTTGTCTAGCTACCTCTAGGTTCTGATCTAGTGTAAGCTTGTATGCTGCTTCATTTGGTAATGAAGCCCCTGGTATGAAGTAAATCTGATGAC